>VKOC01002665.1:0-12792 GCA_009364415.1 Spea multiplicata | reverse complement strand
TATACGGGCTGCGTCCCTCTGGCCTTGCACAATATACGGGCTGCGTCCCTGTGGCCTTGCACAATATTCGGGCTGCGTCCCTGTGGCCTTGCACACAGGCTGAGCCTCTGTTCTCATCACCTACCTTATACAGACATAATGTCTCAGGATACTGTTCCATCCCAGGATGCCTTTATGGCCTGGTTAGGGGCAAAGTCTTCTAACTCAGTGGAATCCTTTTTCTCTAAAATGTCTGCCAATTTGCCCCAAGGGCAGCCTCCTGCTCACTCCAGACCAGAGGCAATACCATCGGAGTCAGAATCTGAGAACTTTGAAGGAGAGGCGTCCGGCTCCAATCGGCCTTGGAAGGGCAGTAGTGTTTCAGTCGGCAAGGGTAAGGTACCTGCCAAACGCCCAAAACCCTCTGACACTCCTTTGCATGACCCATTATCTATAGTGGACGTATGGCACGCGGATTCATCTAGTGAATCAGAGGCTTCAGCAAATCTGGTCTTGCCCAGAGATTTTGACTCACGCTTCGTCCGTGAGTATTTGGTGGATGAGCCCCACCTAGATGATCCCAGGTTGGCGAAATTGGGCCCTAAAGACCTAGGTGCAGCCACTTACTGTTTGGAGACACATTTGTCAAGGAATTAAACCGCCACGTATCCTTGATGACATCATGGAATAAGGCCAAACTGTCAATGAGGAAGGTCTTTTAGACTGACCTTCGTTTTTCTGGGAGGGCTGGTCGACCGCCGGGCCGCCAGCCGTTCATCCCTAGGCTCCCGGTACTTCCCTCAGAACCAGAGGTACTACAGGACTCCGTTCCAACAGAGGGCCTTCAACCCACGCGGAGACGGTAGAGGCGCTTCTGGATTTCCCAGGGGACGCTCCGTTTTCGGTAAGTCCGAATGCTTCTTGTCCTTCGTTTCCTTCCTCGGGGTTGCGGGCCATATATCATCTTTTTCCACGACTGGGTGTGGATTTTGTCGGACCCTTGGATCCCCCTAACGGTACAGGTTTTCCAGATAGTTTTTCAGCTCTTCCCCCTTTCAAGTACGCTGACCGCCCACATCTCAGAGGGCTTTACCGATCAGGCCTTAATGGTAGCAGAACTCCGCACCTTACGCGACAAGGGGGCTATCCAGCGGGCAAAAGGATCAATCGGTTTCCTCAGCTCCTTTTTCCTAGTACGCTAATGCACCGGGGACTTCCGCCCAGTGATCAATCTACGGGCTCTCAATGCTTTCGTTTATCGCCACTTCAAAATGGTAGGGATCCGTCTCTTCTGAGACCTTAGGTTGGAAGGCGATTGGTTTACATGGACCTCTCGGACGCTTTTTCTCCGTCCCAATTCACCCAGATTCCTGGCGATTTCTTCAGTTTCGCTGGGGCAGGCAGGTATGGCAGTTAAAGGCCCTTCCCTTTGGCCTAAGTTCAGCTCCTTGGTGCCTTACAAAGCTCCTGAAGCCGGTCATGGCTCTCTTCAGGTCCAGGGGTATCAGGTGTATAGTCTATCTAGACGACATTCTACCCTTCTCTAGCTGCCGGGAGACCCTGCTCCCCCAGACCGATTTCGTGGTGCAGTCCCTTCACCAACTCTGGTTTCTAGTCAATTCTCTGAAATCCGAACTAGTCCCAAGCCGCTTTCTCTTCTTAGGCTTCTTAGACAACATGTCGGCGGTTCGATATATCAACCGCTTAGGGGGTAACAAAGGACGTTTTCGACTTTTGCCTTGCGTGCAACATACTCTGCCGGCAGGATACCTCCCGGGCGCCGAGGTTCTCTTGGCGGACGGGTTCTCCAGACACTGGCGGGATGCGAGCGACTGGAGACTTCTCAGTCGGGTCTTGCACCTGGACCTATTTGCATCCAGGACGAATCCCCAGATGGTCATTTTGAGGGTCATCCATCACCTGTGTTGGGACGGGGGGCCTTTGGTTCTGGTGACCCCCCCGTGGCATGCTCAGCCGTGGTTTCCAGCCCTGCTGCAGTTATCTGCCCAGGATCCTCTGGAGATCCCATCTCTGTACTATCCCCTGACGGGCCCGGAGGTCCAGGTTCATGCGCTCATCCTGGAAAGACATCTCCTCCTGGTCGTATGGACGATTTCAGGGGACCCCGAACGGTCTCGGGCCTATTGGAGGCGGCTCAGTCCTTGCTCCGCAAATCTTGGGCTCCAGGCACCAGTATGTCATACCGGACGGCTTGGCGAGGCTGGGCTCCTTGGAGTTTGTGACGGCACATGGATCCCCTTGGCTCCCTTAGTCTGCCACCTTTTGCGTGGTATTCGTTTATCCTGTCCTTCGGCGCCGCGCTATGGTTCTCTGTGGGAAGTAGCTGTCGTGTTAGATTTCCTTCGGGATGGCCAGACAACGATTCGCTCTCCCTCCGACAGTTGTCGGCGAAACTTTCCCTTCTGTTGTATCTCTTATGCTTTCATAGGGTTTCGGATGTTAGCGCTTTGGATGCTCATGCTGTCTCTATTCTCCCCTGAGTTGTTCTCGTCTGTATCCTAGCCGTTTTTTCTAGACGACCCAAAAATGTGTCGCCGGGTGTGTCAGGACTTTCTGTCACGCACGACGTCGATACGTGCGGTCTTGACATCTCAACTCCTCCTCTCCTTTGTAAAACCTTTCAAGGCTGTTTTTCTTCTCCTACAAGAGCACCGGTGCTTTTTCCGTCAGGGGGGCTGCGGCCTCCTGTGCCCTTCGGGCTGGTGGAGCTTTAGTGGCTATTCTGCGAGCGGCGGATTGGTCCCGTGCCTCCACCTTTCGGGCATGTTATTTCCGCCCGGTTTCTTCAGGGGCAATGGCGTTGGTTTCCGGCGTTAAAAATGCAAAATACGAAGCCTCCTGTCTTGCCTTAAAATTTGAAATTATTCTAGCCTTGGTGCCCGAATAATTATAATTTTAATAAAGACAGGAGGCGAGTATTTTCCCTCCCTGCCCTCCCGATGGTTAGGTGTACACTCTGGGTAAGTAAGCCTGGTTTGAATTCGTTTTGTGTTTTCTTGGGGTTTTGTCTGCTCCGTTGCGTTTGATGTTTTGTGATGACTGTCAGTGATGCTCGTTCTACTGTGTTTTCCCATGTTTGTGAAGAATTTGGTTCTGTTATGTCTCTCTCTTTGTTTCAGCTTGATACCATCTCCGTGTCCCAGTTGGAGTGCATTGTCGCCTTGCTCTTGACTTTGGTTCCAGTTCGAGCCCCTGTTCTGAGTGTTGGGTTCGGTTTTACGTTGCTAGATGGTTTGCTGCGTTCTTCAGTTCCGGTTCACAGCGGACGAAAGAGGAAGAAGAAGATAGTTAAGGGGTTTATATACCACCTATGTACTGTTTCTATTGGTTGTTTTCACTTGTGGTGTTAACTCTTTCTTTGCTGCTGTTGGTGAGAGTAAAGGAAGATATGCAAAATACTCGCCTCCTGTCTTTATTAAAATTATAATTATTCGGGCACCAAGGCTAGAATAATTTCAAATTATTCTTTATGTTCTTTTTTTAAGGGAGAGACACAGCTCTAGATTGTGAAACCAAGTCTCTGTAATCAAACATTTCGGATCATTAAAACTTTTTTTTTATTTGCTCATTTCGTAGCCTTGCATGTTAATTTCTTTTTTTGCTCATTACATTTAAAATGAGATAAATGTTCAATGAAAGTACAGAACTATCATTTCGTTAGTGAATATGCCGTCATTTGAGAGTTAACTGAATATCCGCATGTCAAATCCCAAACAAGTGTTCTCTTTCTCGTCGCTGCCCCAAACATCAAATTAATGTAATCACTATAAAAGCACAAAGGAGAAAAGAAAGCCTTTCTTCTCTTGTATTTTTGCCATCGAAGCAGCATGACATGCTTGTAAAGTGATTTTAGGTATTTTGTTCATTTTACGTAAGACGATGGAGCGTCGGCAGGTTGTAGGAACAAAAGGGGTTTCCATACTTGCGGTGAAGTGTTTGTTTATGTTCGCGGGGATGGAATACGTTTTCAGATAAATCTATTGCTTTAATAACGCACAAATGGGGCCTTCGATTCACAGCGTTGGATAGTTTATTGGTGCGCAAAAGTCTGACTTGAAACCACTTTGCCGTTAGCTGTCTCCTGCCATGATTTTTAGCCAGGGGCTAATATGTGTTTTCAAACATCGTTCCTGAGTATCTCATTAATATATTTGTGTCTACAAACCACAGAATGTGTGCAGTGAGTGCACTTGTACACTAGCAGATGGCTTCCAATCTCTGACAAGAAGACTTTCAGGTCACCCAGGACCAGACTGGGATGTAAAATTGTCCCCATCACTTTTAAGCCATTTGACTCCATGCTACACTTTTATATTGCCTAGAAGTGCAGTGTGTGGCTGCCAGAGGGGCAATGACAATGGCTTGGAGGCTAATGGGCACCACCTCCATAGGAAACCATCCAGTGTGCCCGATGGCCAGTCTGGGCCTGAGTTCATCGTCCCATACTGAATCTAAGTATTCCACATTTGACTTAATTGACTTACTTTTACCTGGTATGTATGAAGCAGGTAACTTTATATTCTAAAATGCTATTTCTAGTTGTATTTTTAATGTATAATGAAGGGCCAGTTCTGGTGAGCATCTTCAAGAATTGTATATAGTGTTATAATGCACAGTTAAGTTAGTAAGATTCTTTAAAAAGAGCTCACTAGTTAGATTATCCATTATTCAAGGCCACTCAACCTTCTAACAAGAGAAACCTGTTTGGTGTCACTGGTGGGGCTGAGGGGCTGACCCACAACTCTTCTGCAAACTCACTTTCATGAATAAACCTCTTTGACTTGCCCTAAATTTCATGGATTTTGAAAATATCTCAGTTGATGTGCATTTCTCTCTCTTGTCTTCTAGTGATAGATCGACAAGGCTGTGACCCTCAAACCCGTTTCCACGTGCCCCCAAACACCAAGCATTGGATTGCATTTCTACAGCGAGGGAATTGCACGTTCAAGGAAAAGATCCTACGTGCTGCCTCTCACAATGCTTCAGCAGTTGTCATCTATAACAACAATTCCAAGGAAGAACACGTGACAATGACCCACGCAGGTAAGTTGTGTAGGGAATTGCATTTGTCATCGGGAAGACACCAAGGCTGAAAACTGTTGCAGCATTTTGTGGTTTATGCACTAAAGTTGTGGTGAATAAACATTTCCACCACCTTAATCACGTATTATGAAGAGCTTCCTACAGAGAAACCCACAGGTGTCGGCCCTTTTTAATGCATAGTTGATACCAGGAGATAGACTTCTCCCTCTAGAACTGCAGGTATGGAGTAAACAATGAAGATTTGTATTTGAAGCATTACATTGATATACAGCAGTAGTTATTCATCCAGTGTCACAGCAAAATGACTTGTAAACATGTTATGGACATCATGTAGATTGTTGCTATTCGTTTTGAAGGTTTTACAAGTCTGTGTTACGGCTCCTGCATTTGCTTAGCACTGCAAGAAAAAAAAATTAAAGAAAAGTAAAATCTCTTTGCGCCACAAAAAAAAAATTGTTGAACCTAATTTTGGGTAAAATCACAAAGGAATAAGTGACTTATATTGACTGTTCAAAAGTTACTAACTTGCAGGTTAAGAGGCAGCTCTGTAGGATGCCTTTCATTTCTGAATCAGTATACCTCTCTAGGCGTGACATTTAATTGAAGATTTCCTTATCCCCAATGGGGCATTCAAAAAGAATGCAGTTATTTTCAGGAAATAATGTTCAAATGGGAGGTATTTTTATAATTTGCTACATTGAATGCTTTATGTCCCGCTTTTTATTTTAAGTTTAATTGCTCATCAGTATATTTGTCTACATGCTCCGTGAATTTTGGCATTAAAGTAAAAAAAAAGGTGAACAAAAATATTAAAAATAAATGAAAGATGCTATTAGGCATTCTTAATCTGTACTCTAAACACTTTTTTTTGCCTAATCTCACTTGAAACAGCTAGTTTGTGCTATATTGCGCTGGATTTGCAATTTACAGCAGTAGAAGCTTAGTCTTGCTTTGCTTCTTTGATTGATGCTTGGTAAAAGCGGTGTGGCTGGCCCTTTAAAAAAAAACAATAGTGTGAACATGTGCACTGTAATGTGAATGAATGTAGGAATCGATAAGGTGCAAGAGTATAGACAAATGAATCAATATTCAGTGAGATATTGTTGTGGGCTTGGGTTTGACTTCCGTACCACACTATTTCTTTATGGCCGTAATAATAGGAGGCCCCAGGTGTTATACCATGGGCCACATTTGGAGAATATAATGAGTTACTCACTGACAAGGTCTGAATTAATAATGATTTAGCTCTCCTTCACTGGGCACCATATGTAGGGATCGGCTTTTAATTCCTGATGGAGTAAAGCAGTAGGAGGGATTTTGCATGCTGAGTCCCACATATGCTGCTGGAAAACAAATGCAATTGTTATGACTTCCTCGGGTTCACAATAAAGCCATCTGTTTCCAAAAGGGTTAATGTGAACCTTTTTACGAGCATGGTCTTCTATCAGTACCATGGACAGCAGTGGGGGCAAAGCATGGCTGCTGGCTATCAACTGGCCAGCCTACTAATTGCCCCAAAGCATAGCAATAAAACTGTCGATTTGAAGGAGTGATACACTTTACCTCAACACAAGGCATCTGACCTCTCCTGACACTCTTTTTTTTTAAGAATCCCCAGAAAGACCTATTTCAAAAGTTTTTTTAGTGCCCCCCTGTTTAACCCTAAAGCTTCCATAGGCACCATTTTTAGGGAATAAAAAGAACTCGTGGTGATGACATACAAACCAAAATAGGAAATTATAAACATATACAGTTATTCCTTGTGATGTCAGGGCACTTTTTCCTTAGACTAAAAGGAAAAACGATTAGTCTGAAAATGTGTGCAACCGCAGAAGTAAAAAAAAAATTCAGCCATGACCCGCAGACAAGACCTTGGACATAGAAGCTAGGTTTTGGTTAACGATTAAGCAAATGACTTTATGTCTGTTAAAAAGTATCAAATGCGTTAGTTATTTAGCTAACATGTTTTCTCTTTAATTTCCCCAAGAGCGGTCTGGGAAGTAAAGCTGCTGTTCCACCTACTCTACCCGAATTTAACACATTTATAAATATGGCATTCGAAACACTTCTCCCGGTGCTGTTGAATCCCCCAAAACTTTTACAGAATGAATCCCTTAATCATGTCAAATGTAGTCTCATTTATCATTTTTCGTGGAATGTTTGAATTGTCATGTGACCGAAAAGCTGGCACAGATACAGTGTTGCCATAGGAACTGAACCGGATTCTGATTTTAACCAGGAAGAACTAAAATGACAGATCTGCTAGGGTGTGTTCACTGGACACACTGCGACGCACAATACTTTGGTGTAAATGGTGCATTTTTATACAAGGGTTAATCTAGCTTCTGGTGGCCTCAGCACAACATGAATTTATATTAACCCTAATCGTGTCTGCTACTAGGATATAAACACATGGAGACCATACCTTTTTTATCCCTCTTTAACTGGGGCGGATCATCTTACACGGTGGGATGCGGAGAGCACTAAAAAAATGTATTACAGTTTTGGTAAAGTGCTTTTAAAGAGCTTTTAGGCGGTTCCCTGTGGAGTTGTGTGTTTGTTGTGCAACGGCACAGAGGCTAAAGGGAGCCCACGACGGGGGTAGGATTTTCATGGTTTTTCTGCACGTGACCTCTGGCAGACCTTGAAACTGGAAGGGGCTACACACTTAATGTGAGCTGGGAAAAGGGAAGGCTCTCTGGAGGTCTTCATCTCTGACTTTCACTGTGTCATCGGCGGCTCTTTGCTAGTCGATTCTAGATCCAGGTTTTGATTATAGTAATGCCATATCTGGAAACGTAGAGGCTATGTATGAAGTTGTCGCGACATAATGAATTCTATACAGATCTACCATGCAGGTCCAGTCATGTGAAGAATGTGGTAACGTCTCTTAGAATATGAAGGTTAATTTAATTAGGGAGAAAAACCCCCAATTAATATCTATACTTAATGTGCTCTGCATTAAAGGTGGGATTTTGTATCTTTTCTTTCACAGATCTAATCTTTTGACTTTTTGCAAAAAAAGTGCTTTATAAAGTAACAGAATTCCTACACTTTGGTCTTGAGGAACCTTTATACATTGCATCTGATGGCAGATAAGAACTATCTGGCCATCTTAGCATTACTTTTTTTCTTTGTGTTGTAAAAAATGTAACCTTATTAAAGTGTCACCTTTTTCCCCCCAAAATCCTGTGTTATTGTTCTGTATCAGAAAACATCTTCTTGCTTTTAAATAACAATTGTAGGTTTTACATGATATCATGTTTTCAGACAGCAGCATATTAGCATCCACATCCCTTGTGGTAAACAACTGAATTGTTCATTGTTAATACACAGGCCGGACATTGACCAATGAATGTCCAAGGAGGGACTGACTTCATTATCATTGCCATAAAGAAACAGCTCAGTGTGGTGTTTAAGCAGGGAAAGAAACAGGTTTTTGTCAATGCCAGTGATGTATCCAGGCTAGGAGGGCAGATCTAGCTTGGCGGCAGTCCTTCTATTACAAAACTCTGTGAAAAAATGGTATCTAAAGAATGCCCTTCTTGTTCTGAGGAAAAAAAATTAAAACTTGTGTAGGTAGTTGCACCGATTCTTAAATCTGGGGCTGTTCTATGCGCATGTGTGCACAGAAGGGTATTCCATTCACCCGGAACGCTCTCCGAGCCAGCGCTGGAGCTGCAATAATTGCATCATGCAAGCAAGTATAATTAATGGCAAATAGCTGGAGCATGGGGAAACTGCCAAATGCTTATGGGGATTTCTGCAGAAACTTTGTGTGCAATTCCAACGGGGACTACATGAAAATTTAAAGTGACTGTTAAAGTGCATATGATGGCTGGAGTATCCCTTTATAGGTGGACTACCACCGCTTTTAACCTAAATCATTATAACCTAAATTACATAATTAAATCTACTTATAGTTTTGTAGTGTTTTTTGTCAATCGGTGTATATTTGTTTGGGAGATATTTAGGTATTTACGATATCAAATGTTAATATCTTAATATTCATTGTGGTTCTAAATTAAGTACCGTATTTGCTCGATTATAAGACGAGGTTTTTTTCAGAGCAAATGCTCTGAAAAATACCCCTCGTCTTATAATCGAGGTCGTCTTCTAATCAGACCCCAATTAGGTTGCCAGGCTGCTTACCGGTACTTTGGTCGCGAGCAGCGTCTCTTCTGCTAGAAGCAGGAGAACAGGAAGCTGTAATTCTGCCTCCCCCCTCCCTCCTCTGGGGGCGGGGCCAGAGAAGTTGCTCGCACAGCCGGGCCCCTGCAGAAGTCTTCGAGTGAGAGATCTGCAGTTCAGGTAAGGGGGTGATTAATGTGTGAAGTATGTGTGATTAATGGAATGAATGAGTATTTAAATGTTTGTGAATGAGTGTGTGTGTGATAGCATGGATGTGTAAGGGGGGGTGGGGGTGGTAGCATGACATAGGGAGGCTGTACTCACACTCCCATCATCCCCAGTTTCCAGCATGTACTGGCTGCCTTGGCTTGATAGGAGTGTGATTGCTGTTAGCAGTTATATATATATACCTCCAGAAATGCCTTTTAACCCCCTATATGCCACTCTGCCCCATGATATGCCTTTTAACCCCCTATATGCCACTCTGGCATATAGAGGGTTAAAAGGCACATCATGGGGCAGAGTGGCAAATAGGGGGTATAAGGCATTTCTGGGGGCAGAGTGGCAACCCTGGGGGCAGATGTGCATAACTGGGGGGGGCAGGTTGGCAAATAAAAGGAAATAAAAAAATATTTTTTTTTCTCAATCATAGCTTTAATTAAATAGGAAAAAAACGTTTACAGGAATTAATATTTACTAGTAAACCTTTTTTTCCTATAGGGTCGTCTTATATTCAGGCTTTTTGTTTTTTCCTAAATTAATATTTAGATTTTGGGGGGTCATCTTATAATCAGGGTCGTCTTATAATCGAGCAAATACGGTAATACAAAGTGAAGTAAGAAATACTTAATGTTATCAATGCAGAGTTTAACTCTGACACAAAAGTGTCACTCACAAAATAATTGTATTACTTTACACCACTCATTTATTAGATAGATGTATATAGCATGGGAGCAGCCACTATAACTCGCTGTTGTGAGGATCTGCATGATTATTCCTCCCTATTCTATTTCCTGTGCCCTTACACTCATGCTCACACAACTAGGCATTCAACACTAACACACACCCAGACACTCAACACTAACAATAATTCTGTTTGATTTTTCCCACATAATTCTCCGCAGAGATTCCACATAAACATCATCGCGAGTGTGGCCTATGTTCACTGCAGATTTCGGATCTAGAACATATTTATTTTCCCAGGAAATGGTATTAATGAGAAGACGTCTTCCAAAATGCGATTCAATTGTTCTTGTTTGGTAAACATGTCACCACAATGTTTGACATTTCTGACGGAAATTTGAAGACTCATTTCAATAGCAAAAGTTATTTTTTTCTCTTTGTCGGCTTTCCAGCTCTGGTGGCAACCACCCAGAATTCTCTCTTTTGGCCAGAAAACAAGACAGCGAGAACAAATGAAGATAATGCTTTAAAAAGCATCTTATGAGATGCCTGGCAAATTTCAGCTTGTACTTCAGTAGCGTTTTTCCCAGTACATGGACCTGCATATGTTTTTTTCTTAGCTGCTCATGCAGTTTATTTGCACAACTGAAAATAAACGGGAATACATTGATCTTGAAGCTGTTCCAAGGCCTACAGTTTATTTGCAAAAGTGATTATGTATTTTAGATTCACAGTCGCTGGCAGAATAAAAGCGCTCCTGAAAAGGAACATCCGGCAAGCGTTACATGGCTACCCATTAATAGTGCATACAATAGTTTTAAAGGTACAGTAGAAGTCGGATTCCCTATATTAACTATAAACCTAAAGCCTCCTGCCAGCCTTTAGTTCTGAAAAATACAATGTATTAAAAGGGATGTTCCGATACCAGCATTTTAATGTTGTAGCTGCTGTGTCAGGGTCCTATTTAGAAAATGTCCTAGGGAGCTATTCCAAAGAATAATACATCTTAAAGTTTGTTTTTCAAGAAGAGAGAATTCTGAGTAGTTACCAGCAGAGCTGGAAAGCCAACAGAGCTGTGAGAAAAAATAACTTTGGCTACGAGTCTTCTAATTTCTGTTAGAATTGTCAAACAGAAATGGCAGCTCCCAGCCTCCCCCATGGTCCGATGATTTTGGCATTGAAATCAAACGCTCACAGGGGGTCACCCTCCCCACACTGGAGCTGGCTGATTGTAAGTATATTACGTGCCAGGAGATGCGTTTGGCTGACTAGCTCGGAGGACATCACAAAAAATTGAATGGAACGACTCATACGCCTTAAAGTGCATATGATGCCTGGAGTGTCCATTTAGGACATACCACTCAACTGTCCCATTTGCCACATTGTCCCGATGATCTCCTCCACAATGGGGATTCACAGTTTAGAGCAAGCTGTAAAGTCAGCAGACAAAGTTTGTGCTATAGTTTCTGGTTACACTGATTAAGGTTAACCCAGCTGACATAACTTAAGTTGCATGTAACAACTCGTAAAACAGTATATTCATTAATTATCAGTTAGTTGTGAGTTGACATGATTTTCTGCTCAAGCTCATCGTGACTGCCAACTTGCATACACTCGCCTTTTATTTATCAGACTGTTATATGTGAGGAAAGCAAAGCATGTGAACACTGGGCGAAACAGAAATGCAGACAATTCACCCCTAAATTCAAAATAATTCCAATGACAGCAGAACATGATGTCATCAAACATTGCAGTTACCTGTCACATAAACAAATAGTAACTTTTAAGATAGAATACAATTTATGAAACATTCTATTACTGATGCTTCATCTTTGAGATGCTGCTGTTCTTTCTTCCTATTTGCATCTGCAGAATTCACTCGGTCATCTCACCGAATTTAATGTCCCGCAGATTTTTTCCAGAAGAATCGACTGTAATCACTCCCAAATATCCACTGACGTCAAAAGGATCAAAGGTCTATTGACACAGAGTAAAGGTCTGAAGACAGTGTTCCAGAATTTCTACAATTTAATCAAAAACCTTAAAGGCAAAGCCCCCATTGGAAAAATAATTCAATTGAGCTTAAAGTACAGTGCAGTGAAGGAAATTTGGTTTTATTCCATTTTGATACCAAAAATGTCATCTGCAAACCTGGAGGCTGCCGTCAGATGATACTTTTGACAAATTTCTTGCTCAAACAACCCACTGAACTGATTCTATATGGATTTGCTAGTGAAGCTGTGTCCAGCTGGGTGATTAAGACTGAGCCGTTCTTTAGTTTACCACAAGGCAGTATGATAAGGGGCCCCGGGTATCTAGTAGCTTGGGCTAAGATACAGGGCTAGAACATGTACAAATATACAGCCAGGGCCGGCCCTACAATAGGGCAGACTGGGGCAATTGCCCCAGGCGGCACTTTGGAAGGGGCGGCACTTTGCCGCCCCGAGCGGTTTTTTTTTTTAAACGGAAGAGAGAGAGAGGGGCGCTGAGTGGTTTTCTCTTACCCGCTCGGCGCCCCTCTCTCTCTCTCCTCTGCGGCGAGTCTCCCTCTTCGGTCTTGGTGCCGGCTTGTAATGCTGAGCGCCGGAAGTGGCGTCAATTTCCGGCGCTCAGAATTACAAGCCGGCACGGTGGCAGAGCAGGGAGACTCGCCGCAGGACTCTTTAAAGGTAAGTACCGGGGGGGGGCGTCGGCGAAGTTTAAAATGCCGCCCCC
>VKOC01002664.1:0-58004 GCA_009364415.1 Spea multiplicata | reverse complement strand
TGCGAGCAACTTCTCTGGCCCCGCCCTCAGAGGAAGGAGGGGGAGGCAGTGTTATGTGAGGAAGCTGTTAGCTTCCTGTTTTCCTGCTGCAGAAGAGACGCTGCTCGCGACGAAAGCACCGGTGAGCAGCCTGGCCCCAGCAGACATTTTTGAGGTCTGATTAGAAGACGACCTCGATTATAAGACGAGGGGTATTTTTCAGAGCATTTGCTCTGGAAAAAACCTCGTCTTATAATCGAGCAAATACGGTAAATATGTTGAATAAAATTGGTCCCAGAACAGAACCCTGAGGGACACCACTTACCACTTTGTCCAGCTTGAAAATGTACTATGTATAACAACTCTGTACTCTATCACTATATATATATATTATTTTTTTTGTGATCAAAAGTGTGCATATCCTTGGAGAACTGTTAATACAGTCTCAACAGTACAATCATAAAAAAACATTGCAATAACAAAAGTCTGCATACCCCAATGACAGTGTGCAGTCTTTTGTAATAGTTGTCTATGAGGCCCCATATTCTTGCAGGTAGTTCACTGTAGCTACTCATTGGTCATGGGAAAATGCCTCCGGGTCATGTAAAGTCTTTGGTCATCTTGAATGAACCGCACATTTGAGCTCTCCCCAGAGTGGCCTGATGATATAAAGTTTAAGAGACTATGATGGCCACTTTAGAACACCTTTTTCTCCTGTAACCACTGGAGGGTCAATTTCACCTTGTGCTTATGATTTTCTGATAACATGCTGCATTCCTATTGCCATCAATTTTCACAAGATTCCCTGCACCTTTAGAGCTCACCCACCCTAAACATCAGTGAGCCATCACCATACTTCACAGTGGGGATGGTATTCTTTTCACTATAGGCTTTGTTGACCCTTCTCCAAACATAGCGCTTATAGTTGTGACCATAAAGCTCTATTTTGGTCTTGTCAGTCCAAATTACAGTATGCCAGAAGCTGTGAGGCATGTCAAGGTGTTGTTGGGCATATTTTACCCAGGCTTTTTTTGTGGCATTGGTGCAGTAAAGGCTTCTTTCTGTCACCGTGACCATGCAGCTCAGGTATCGTCTTATTGTGCTCCTTGGAACAACCAAACCTGAGCAGCGTGTATTTCTTCTGAGATAACCTGTGGATTTTGATTTGTATCTCAAACAGTTTTTCTGGCTGACCTGATCTTGGCTTGGTATCAAGAGATCCGTGAATTTTCTACTCCTTAATAAATGATTGAAAAGTACTGATTGGCTATATTGGCTGATTTGGATATCTTTTTTAATCCTTTCCCATCTTTATAAAGTTTCAATACCTTGTTATGCCAGTTTTTGACTCCCCATTGCTCAGTGCATGCAAGTGAGAGCTAACAAACTAATTGTCTATTTATACACAGACGATAATTGCAATTTAAAAAATTACAGGTGTGGGAAATTAACCTTTAACTGACATTTTAACCTGTATGTGTCACCTTGTGTGTCTACAACAACGCCAAACATGCAAGGGTATGTAAACTTTTGATCAGTGCCATTTGGGGGGCATCTGTTAAACATGTGATAATAAATGGCTTCATATGATCACTAGCCTTAAATAAAATACATGATCAGTCAAATTTTCTAAATCTGTCAGAGTATGCAAACTTTTGAGTACAAGTATAATTATAAGCTTAAGCATTAACTTACATTCACCATGCAAACCTACAGTGAAGGAAAAAAAATATTTGATCCCCTGCTGATTTTGTACGTTTGTCCACTGACAAAGACATAATCAGTCTATAAATTTAATAGCAGGTTTATTTGAACAGTGAGAGACAGAATAACAACAAAAAAATCCAGAATAATGCATTTCAAATAAGTTATAAATTGATTTGCATTTTACTCAGTGAAATAAGTAAATCATGACTTAGTACTTGGTGGCAAAATCCTTGTTGGCAATCACAGTGGTCAGATGTTTCTTGTATTTGGTGCATTTTAATAATATGACTCCTGGGCCTGGTCATGACAGTGGTAATTAGTTAAGTATGGTCATATGTCTTGTAACTTAAGCGTCAACATGTACAGACCACTGTGCTGAATAGATAAGGAAACGTCCAAGCACATAAAAACAAAATGGTGAAGGACCTCTGTTTAGGGTGCCTGGACAGCATCATAAGATGGAGGGCTAGCCTGCGTCACAGAACCTAGAGATAACACCATGATGTAAAGACAATCGTAAGATTGGGGAAAACTAAGGCGGCAACCACAAACTTTGAAGTCTCACCTGTGGTGTTTGCAAGAACATGCATGGGTAGCCCAGGACGGATCCAGGGATCCTTGCGTCCAAGAGAAGTGGCTCTTCGAAAAGGCTGTTCTGAGGGGTTTCCCAGTCCCTGCTCAGTTGGAAGTTAATCAGCTAGAGGAGTGATAACTACTTGGCTTGGTGATGTATTACTGTATTGACATTTGACATTATAACATTGATTGCTGTGATATTGATTGCTTAACTTGTTATATACACCCAAGATTTGATGATACATGGCCCCATCCATCGTCCCTTTGATGGGGTGAAGTTATCTTGTCCTCTTAGCAGAAAAACACCCCCAAAGCATTATGTTTCCACCTCCATGTTTGACGATGGGGATGGTGTTCTTGGGGTCATAGGCAGTATTCATCCTCCTCCAAACACGGCGAGTTGAGTTGATGCCAAATAGCTCAATTTTGGTCTCATCTGACCACAACACTTTCAGCCTGAATCATTCAGATGTTCATTGGCAAACTTCCGACCGGCCTGTACATGTGCTTTCTTGAGCAGGGAGACTTTGTGGGTCCTGCAGGATTTCAGTCCTTCACAGCGTGGTGTGTTACCAATTGTTTTCTTGGTGACTATGGTTCCAGCTGTTGTCACCTTCTCACCAAGCTGCTTGGCGATGGCCTTGTAGCCCATTCCAGCCTTGTGTAGGACTACAATCTTGCACTCCTAAGAGTGGTCCTAATCTCAGCTCATTACCTGTATAAAAGACACCTGGGAGCCAGACATCTTGCTGATTGATAGGGGATCAAATACTTATTTTACTGAGTAAAATTCAAATCAATTTACAACTTATTTGAAATGTGTTATTCTGGATTTTTTGTTGTTATTCTTTCCCTTTATTTTTTCCCTTCGCTGTTAAACCTTTTTCCCACAAAGGAATTGTATAGTGCAAGGGATTCCTATTTATATTATGCTGGTTCACATATTTACACAATTAATGTAAACATATTTCTAAAACATCACTGTACAGTGATATTTTTGTACTAGCTGCAAAGAACTTCAAGAGTTTGAAAATAATCATTAAGCTCCATATATAAACACTGCAGGTGGCACATACATTGTTGTAGAGGTGATGCTAGAAACTAAAGTGTGTAGTGAAAAAAACCCAAGAAGGGAAGACAGATCCACAGCTCTGCTCATAGCTGGAAGCTGCAATCAGTTGTTCTGGGTTTATTCAGTTCTCAGTCCAAGGAAACATACCCTGTTGGAGTCTTGCACAGCAGTAGAAAGATATGGCTTTGAGTAAACTCACGCAGACAAACTCGCAGCTGGCACCCATAAAGTAGTAATGGGATGTTGATAGAACACTAGCTGTCACATGCTGGATGCAACCATGAAGAGGTTTAAACAGAGGAGACCTGCTTGTCATTGTCAGGCCTCTGCTGTTAAGGAGGTCACACTTTCATAAACTAGCTTTAACACACCACTGATACCTGGAATATCTAAGACTAAATTATTTTGTATTTTACAAAAAAAATTAAACATTAATATTGGTTCTTTTTGCACACAATGTTAAAAAATAGATTTTTTTATTGTTTGATTTTATTTCTTTTAGTGGCATAGGCTTTAGGATAAAAAACGAAGAAATGTGAAGGGAAAAAAATCCCTGAAATATTCAAACTAGAAAGTGATATTACAGAAAACTGCAGGCAGCATGGTTGAGTGCATTCAAATTTATTCAAACTCTGTGTCTGACATTGATGAATGCAACAGCTATTTCCACAATATGTAGAATGCATTGGGCATTAAGGTTTGCAGCATCGGTTTTCATTCTGCTTATAGTTGAAATGGATCTAAAAACAGCTCTCCTCAGCACCCCTAAAATGCAATTTCCCCAAATCTCTGCTTTCACATTAGTGTAGCTGCATCTATTTTTTCATATGATTGAAGAATGTAAATGTAGGGGTCGTACAGTTTGTACTGTTGCTATTTGATAATGTTTTAAAGTGAAAGGAGAGAAATTTTGAAAGCTGGCCATTCTTGTATATTGTCATTTAGATAGCTGTACAAGATAAGTGTACTTAACCATATTCCTTGTAAAAAAAGCATACTTATTGGGACGTTATCTGTTGAGCTGCATGAAAATCAACTATATAAATGTCCTGCTTGGTGCAATGTAAGCATTCACAGTTAACCAAACAAGCTAATGCACCTTAATTAATGTAAAGCAGCATAAACTACTGTACGAAAAAGAAAGCAACTTTTTGCAGTTTGTGTTTCCTATAACAAAGAGAAAGAAATGGCTAGGGTGGATGGGAGTTTGATTTCACCCACAAATGATTAAAAAACTGGCCCATCTCCATATGCTACAGGTCAATAAATTATTATTACTCTATAAAAATGTTGGTTATTTTACTTAAGCATGAACTGGATTGATAAAGCATCAGAATATCTTATAGCAGTAGTATCACATTCCCTGCAAGTACTGAAAGCTGCTAGCTGAGTGCTTCATTGAATGGAAGTTTCATATGTTAAGCCATTTGTCCTGCCTTGGATGGTACGGCTGTGTAGATTTTTAACAAGAGTTTTTTAATTGATATTGTGACTTATATTACATGAATGTGGTAAATGTAACTGTATACAACTTTGAGATATAATTTCTCTTTATTCACAGTCTTTATTAATTCATGTGTCCTCCAATAATAAATAACTTTGTTGCTGCAATTCTTTTTTGTGTTAATTACCCGTTCTTTCCTCATGTAGACCCACGAGTGGGGCCCTCATAATCTCACAATCTCGCAAGGAACTTGTTTGTGAGTAATTAATAAACCATGAAAGAACAAATATAGTAAAAAAAAGCTCCTATAGAATCGATCCAAGAAACACTTGCTATTTTATATTTTTTTAAATGAAATCTCTAGAATAATGACATTTGTTTGTTCAAGTTTCCCTCGATAAAGAAATATTAGTCAAAGCAAGATTTACTTTGTGCTTTACAGTTTGCGCTACTATAAAATGGGAGGTATAATAAGTGCATATATATATATATATATTATATATATATATATAAAAAATATATATATATATAATATGCAAATAATATAGCAGTAAGCTTTGTGAGCAAAAATGGTATGTGTTAAATATAACCCTAAAGTCTCAGGATCTTAAGGACTGAATTCAGACTGCTCTTAGTAATCTCCACCTTATTATGAAAGTCTAGTCTTGACATTTATTTGTTTTTTTTGGTAAAAAAATGAAATAAAAAAATAAAACTGTTAAATTACTGTATATACCATTTACAAAAAAAGGTTTTCATTGATTTATAAGGTGTTTCGTGATAAACATTACTCTCTTTTACAGTAAAAAAGCCCCATGCACGAGTGTAAACCTTTTACAGAAAGTGTCTACCTTCTGTTTTTGGTTTCGAGTATTTTTGAGGATTATAGGAGTCCTCATAGCGTGTCATAGAATGGGGAGTATTGTTTCTATCTTTTTCACAATATTTATTATACTATTCTGGTTTCTACCTATATTAATATATACATTTTTCTTTGTCAGTCTTAGTTTTGTCATACCCCATGAATGTATGTATCATCTAGATAAATAAAAGAGAAATAATCATATTTACAAAAAGTTTTTGATAATAAAGATGTGACTGAAAACAACTGCTTTGTTGTTTTCTAATATATATATATATATTTCCCTTTTGTTTCAGTCTAGGAAGCTAATGCCGAAAGACGTGTGCTTAGCTGGTAATTGTTAAAGGAAAGTAGCCAGTTTCTAAATTTGCTTCACGCTTGTTAGAGGAGAAAAACACTAGATTTAGTGGGCTTCTGGGTTTTCATTCAAGGACTGGTGCTTCGCACTTCAGTCGAGTGAAAGGTAAAAGCAGTATTGCGGCTGTTGAGTCTCCTGAGCCGCATATAGATAATCAGAGGCCTTAACTTGAAACATCATCGAATACCAACAAACTTGAACGAGTTTATGCTGGCTGGATGCTAGGAAAAATGCATTTCACATTTGATACAGTGCAGTAGAGCATAATGTATTTTGAAATCCTTTATTGTCAAGTTTTGCATGAGCTAAATATATATACTATATATATATATACTATATATAATAATACTTATAGCGAGAGAGAGAGTATATTTAGAGTATATTTAAATTGGGCTGCCCCAGAAGTGGGAAGATTTTTTGAATCTTTTTAGCTTGATGGAGTTTGTGAAGCACTGTGCTGGGAAGGAAAAAAGGGAGGGGGCGTTTAAGTGTTAGGTTATATTGAAAGAGTTTCTCACTCTCCCTCTCTTTAGATCATCGTCATGGTGTAAACAAACAAGCTAAACTCCCTGAGATTTACAGTGCCTGGCGTCCGTGACTTCCTCTGCCGCGCTGTGAGATATTTCTGTACAGGCAGCCTAAGCACTTTTCCATTTTATACCTCAACGGCTTTATAGCATCTTAAGGATTTCTCTATATGCCTGGCTTCACTCCCAGGAAAAATCTAGCTTGTAAATAAATAGTAAATATATATATATGAACAAGCAGGACAGACACCATGCATAGACTTTCCATATTCTGCTCATGTGGAAAGCACAATACCTAAGCTCTGCATGTCTTTAGCAATACTTCTTTGTTTTCCTTAACCTTTTTCTGCACATTACCCAGCTTAAAATGCAGTTCATTTAAAAGAAGCCAAATTTACTCTTTATGCACAACATTGTTTCAGGTCTGATCTGATGACTCTAATTCCAAGTTCTAACCTCAAGCCTGTCCATGTAAATTAATTGCCATAGTCCCCTGAATCCCCTTAAAAATATTTAGAATCATTTGCTCTGAAATCACTTTCATTTTCCTGACCCATTTTGTGCCCCTATATCTGTCTATGCTAATAGGTCTCCCACCTCCTTCACACCCCACTACATCTCCTAGCAGCATGAAAAAGCTGTGCAGGGAGGGGACATAAATTCATCCCATTTTCTGAGCTGAAACCCATTATCGCTATTTGTTGTTACTAATTGCAACAAAGTTTGGTTCTATCATTTTTGCAATTGATACTTATTAACATGTGTCCAGTAAAAGTAAGGTCACTGCGATTTGTATTTCTTGTTTCGGTTTTGATTGTAAAAAATGATTTCTGCAAAAGAAGCCAAATCATCTACATGTATGAAATCATTAAATAAAACAGAATCCTTAACGGGAAATTCTAATTGATGTCTAGCCTGAATGCTTCTCAGTTGAAGAGCTATGGGTATTATAACAATGCTTCAGAAAGTTTTAGCATTTTCTTTTTTCCATGGAGGCCTATTAACCACCAATGGCAGGGGAGCTAATTATGGTTTTTAAAATATTTTAGTTTATGAGATAATCAGTAAATGGAAAGTTTATGGTCAGTAATGTGCCCTCTGTAATAAAATTGGATGGAGCCAAAAATGAGCCTCACTCATTTGCTCATAACACTGATCTAACTAGATTGACCTCTTTGTGACCAATGACGTATCAGGTACGTATATCCCTATAGGAAACGTGAGGTGCCTGGTACGTCATCGGGTTAAAAACGCCCCTGCTGTGATTGAAGAGGTACAGTTGTTGCTGACTTCTCCATGATCTACATAACATCCCCTGCACTTCAGTGCATGTGATCGCTTCTAGAGCCAATTGGAGATGTAAGATCTTCCTTTGTCTCTGTTCTCTGCCAGTGTTTCCATGGGTTCTGATATATTTTTAATTTTATATATATTTTAACTTGACCCTAAGAGGCTAAATTTTATATTTTCTCTTTAGTTGTTTTTATCTAGATAGTGTGATGGGCGGTTTGTTAGATAGGGGTTAAAAATGAAAACCAACAAAAACCTAAAACATTTAGAAAACCTATTAAAAATTAAAATGAAAAGGAATATAGGGTGGTTTGTAAATCAAGGCAAATTAACATATTTATTTTTGATATTTTACCATTTATACTAACTGTATAATGTATATATCTGTAATACTGTAAATAATTGTGTTTTTAAAAAATTGCCTCTTTTTAAAATGCTATTTATAAAAAATAATGTTGTACATGAATATGGTTTATAAAAAGCCATACTTGTCCTAAAAAATATATATAATATATTTTTTAGGACAGCAATATATAATTTGTGTGACTATACTAAATGAGAAAGAGGGAAGTAACGGTTAAAAAAAGATCACAAAAACTGCAAAATTACTCTGGTCCTGTAGTGTAAAATAGCCCTGGTCCTTAAGAGGTTAAACTAGAGAAATACTAAAACCTTTAAATAGTGTTAAAAAATGTAAACTTAAACGCATGACTGTATCTTGCATTTATTAAGCACTACCGTTTCCCGTATATAATCTAATTTAATCTAAAATAAGATAATGTTTTCATTATCTTACCAATAACTATTTGTTCCATTTCCTCAAAAAGCTAGTTACTGTGATTCAATTGATAATTGTAATACCTTGCGCTGTACTACACTACACCTCAGAATTTGCGTAAGGTACATATCCATTTTACAGTGTTGTGGAATATAATGGCACTATATAAATCACATATATATATATATATTGTGATGGGACACCCTGTACCCTGACTTGGTACTCCCACCAAACTATGCTTCCTCCTGCCGGGACACCAGAAGTTAACCCCTTCAGCGCTAGACAGAACCAGCGTTGTAGAGAGAAGGGAAATGCTGCTGCACCGGAGCTGTGTTGGTGCTGTGGCTAGCCGTAGCTTAGCGTACTCAGCGCTTGTACTGTCCTGAAAATGACAGTGAGTTAGTACAGCAGCCCACCCCAAGCATCAGACAGCAGCAATGTTGAGTGAAACAGGACAAGGGGGTAATTTAATTACAATAGACACAGCAAACCACACATAGTTCTCCATCAGGCCCTCCTTTCCACACTGCTCAGTATTTGCACTCAGCTTGTATCATGTTGGGTTTTTTTAGATTTTATTACCAAATTATTTGTATGAGAACTGTCCATTGTCTAACCCTTAAGTCTAAACTCACCTTTCTGAGGGTGGCTGGCAAATACGGCACAAAAGTTAAAGAAATGTTTTAGGAAAAAGGAAGGCACCCTAAATCGTGAACATTACTGTACCCTTAAACATAACCTTATATGATTTTAGTGCACACAAAAAACTTATGGCTGCTGGGTGGCAGGGATTGGAAACATCAATCACATGATATCTTAATGTAAAATTGCAGCCTGTAATTTTGATGATGTGTCAGGTTCTATACTTTCCTTCCTGTTTTTTTTTTAGCTTTTTAGTATTACATTTAGTCTTATATTAGGTTCTAAACATTCTGGGAATCAGCTCTAGTTGCAACTACAGTATTTTATTCTGTTTTATTTGCATTGGCACCACCTGAAATGTCAGCTTCATTGATGCTTCTAGTATTAACTGTAATTTTTCCATACTGCCATGCTTCCAGTTGTTGGTTTCAAATGTATGTTTTTGCACAACATTTTATATTTTACAAGCACATTTAGGAACAAAAAAAAAGATGAAACATTTTAGACATAACTACAAAGTCTCTACAAAAACTGTACCATAAGCTCCCCTAATATACCTCTAGGTTATTTTCTGTACTTTCTTGGAAGGAATCATTGATACCTCTCCCTAGATCAAAGATTTTGGGGTCTCTTCAATCTCTCATCATTTTCTTTATGTCAATGGCTGCTTTCTCCACTCAGATATTAGGTATTCAAACCTCATTTACATCCTTATTTTTCAATTTGCTGCCACAGTAGTTTAATTTATTCGATATAATTTCTTTTTCTGAGGGGACATTAATCATTGCCCTGTGCTTTTGGCGCCTGTGGGATGTGTGTGTTTTTTTTAAATCAATAAAATAAAGCAACTCTTCTCCCTCCCCCATTCCTCTCACTCACCAGCCTCTTGCACCATATAAAAATATTATTTCTCATCCTCTTATTTTATATTTTCAGTTTTTCATAAAATAATGATTAAATTGTGCTTTTAGAATTTGCTAAAATCTTTTCTAGCTTACAGGACATCTACATTTTCATCATGACACAAAAGCCCCTTAAATGTTAAAGGATATAAAAGGTTGGTTATTTCGTCTTACTTGTTATCTAGTCCTTCTTTATACATAACTGGAGATGTGCTAGTTTTCTTGCTGTAGCTTCACTGTAATCATAAATTCAAAGTCAGGCTTCCTGGACCCTAATATTTTGGTTTTTTGGGTGTTTTTATTCATCAGAATAAACAGCAATGCACCATACCCCTAGTTGCTGACCTTCTAGTAAGCTGGGGTCCAAGAGCAACAAGAAAGCATGAGCTTAACAATTCTGCAGAAAGTTTGTCATAGAAATACTCTGCAGGACACATAGAGGCAATGGGATTACATTAAAAAAAGTGCACTCATGTCAAAGATTAGATATGACTGTTTGTTTAAGGTTTTGGCTAAAGAGGTTGCACAGCCAATGTCCTTAAACTCTGCAAGGTTCCTTAGAATTGTACATAGCTTCCAAATTTTGGTTAATCAAAGAAATCAACTGCTGGTCATTAAAAAAGTCAGAAATACACCTACAACCTCACTATCATTTTAGTTATGGCTGTTTTAAAGGGTTTATATGGTTTACAGTGTTTATAATGAGACCTTGCCAAAAAAATATGTAAATATTTTCAGATATTCTCGTTATACATTATAATGTATGTGATTGCAGGCATCATCTTTTCTTCATGCAGCATGCAGATGGTACCACATTATCTATTAGGCACATTAGACATGTATCCAAAACTCAGGGGTCCCCAGTGCCTTACTGGATAATGGTGCTTTTTCTTTGCTGCCATAGCACAAGTAGCTATCTAGACTACTTGAGGCAGGTGTCACGCAATATATATATATATATATATACATATATATATATTTAAATTGTCAAGGGGCATTTTAGACAACCTGGTAAACTAGGCATATGTATACAAAAAACAAACCTGGTAAACTAAGCATATGTGCATGATTTTGCATGCATGACTGGCATTGGAGCAGAAGTTTGCTCACTTTAAGGTGAATTGACAACATTAAACTGCTTTGTGACCATAAAAATGGCCTAGATGACAATGACCATACCTGGGAACTTGGCTCTGGCTACCTGGAGCTTTTTGTTTGCGGGACGCGGCCAGGACTGCAGACTGACGTCAGCGAGCGGTCCCACTGATGTCGGTGGCGTTCCTACTGGTGGCAGCAGGAAACACCCCCATTTACTGGAAAAATGGGTGGGGAGCGGGCGTGTCAAGACGCCGCTCCCACGGCGGAGCATTCGGGTCTTGACCCTGAGAACAGGAGAAGCAGCGCTCACCCAGCAATCTCCGGGTCAAAGCCGGAGAGTTCCCAGGTATGACGATGACGTAATAGTAGACAGGCTGGAGTCTCCCCCATCAGAAGGAACCAGCATAGTTAATGTGATGACTTACTCAATGTAACAGTGCTAGGCCTAAGCACTTCTACCAGAGTTCTCCAGGCCAAATCCAGAGAGTTCCCAGGTATGTAAATGTCAAAAACTGGAACTAAAAATGCCTTATCCATTCTTGAAAAAAAATGATAAATGGTGTGGGTGCACTAAACATGGAAAAGGGTAATCATAACTGAAGAAAGATATGGTAAAATAGGTGGAGTAAAACCGATGGTCACAAAGGGTTTAAATTGAAAGAGAAGGAGCAAAAAAGCTCTGCAAAGTTTTTCACACATAAACTTTCTGTAGATTATGGGGGGCTGGGGGACTCATAGACATATCATAAAGGTGTAGACCTGTCAAAAACAGTTTCCTTTAAAAAATCTGGACATCAAATCTTTCTGAGTTCCAGTATTATATATATACTAAAACTGTCATAGGTTTGCTGCAGACTAATAAGGCAAATGCAGCAAAGTCCCAAATTAGTATGAATTGTTCTGACCAACAACCCTGAAATATTTGTAATTAATGTTAGTATTGAAAATTGTGTCAGCTGAATTTTCTTTAGGCCAGATTGCTATTTTTTTAAATACTGGGATTCAGAAATTAATTGATACTATAAAACAGGGAACTTTGTGATTTGCTCCATAAATTTTTTGGAATGAAGGGAATGAGCAAAGGATACAGTCAGTATCGGTTGTAAAAGTTAAAGCTGAGTGTAGAGTTTTACAAGTTTATATGGGGACCAATGTTTGCTCTTTCAAATCTGCTACATTCTCCATCTTGACTAAAATGTTTAACTGTTTTATGCTGAAGGCATCAACACCACTTTATGTGAGATACTGGCAAGGACATAAAATGTTATGATACACTACATCATACAGTGTTTCTGCCTCATTCCGCTTGCATGAAGAACATTTACATGATCACTTGTAATACAGTGCTAAATATTTAAAGAGGAACTGCCACTGTACAGCTTTTAGCATAGCTAAATCTATTTATTAAAACCACATAGTTTTCCGTAGGGAAACAAAGATCTGTGGCAAAAGGTGGTGAGCTTGCTGCCCCAAAGTTATATCCCTTCTCCTCACCCAGAAAGTCGTAACAATGATTTAATAATAAACAGCAACTTAACAATAAGGGAGAGACAGTTTAATAGTGTGGAATAATCATAAACAACCTGAGACTAGAAAGTTAAGATGGCTTCTCCATGGTATACACATAAGGTAGGTGTGACGGAAGGACCTGTACCCTGACTGGGTACACCCGCCAAACGTTGCTTCCTTCTGCCCATGGCCACCAAGAATACAGAACTTCAATCATCAGGTGTCGAAGCCTGCAGAAAACACCAATCCTCAGGAACCTCAGTGGCACTGTAATCAGGGCCGTATAAAGAGCATTAATGGGCCTGGTGCTGAGAATTTTGGTGGGCCTTTTTATGGAAATAAATAAAATAGACAGAATCTTAACTCCTCGGTATCCATGTGTGCTGGATAAAGATAACATCAGTGGTAGACAGATAACATAGGATAGAATGTTATGTAAAGGTTTTGGAAGTACATCAGTACACAAAAAAGTCATTGTACGAGATGCCTGAATCGACAATTTTGTGCGGCTAATCATTCTTAACAATATACGCAGATTGAAACAGAGTAAATAACACAATACCTTTACTTTTTATATCACTGATTTCTAGGCCTAGAATGTTTTTTTCTCTGAAGTGACTACAAATTCAGGAGGGTGTTTTAGCTCTAAAAATTAAATAGTCCAGTTTATTCGTAGAGTAAGTAGAGGGCCAGGAAACAGATACGCAAACAAACACAACAGGACAGGCTCTGCCACACCAACACCCAAAAATACAAACCAGGACAGGCTCTGCCACACCAACACCCAAAAATACAAACCAGGACAGGCTTCGCTATACTGACACTCAAACACACACACCAGGCTCTGCTACAACAATAAAGGTATTTTCCACAATGCTTTTGTGTTTTTGCCCCCTTGTGTACGGCCCCCAGCCTGCCCCTCCCTTTAGTATTGATTTGTGTAATGGCCCCAGCCAGATAAAATGCCCATACTGCAGGGCTGGTCAGCAATATGTAAAAATTATGTGTGTCCTGGAAAGCATGACCAATGTGGTCACTCTAATGCCCCCACACCCATAGGACTTGCCATCCTTGTTGCATTTTTGGCACCAAACAGCCTGCCTGTGGCATCCTAGATTCAAACAGCCTCCCTGTACCATGCTTCCCCCCACTTACACATCCATGCTATCACACACATATTCATTCATTCACTCATTCACCAACATTTATTCACTTATTCATATACTCATTCGCAGATAATCATTCTGTGGCAGAAACCTCCATCACTGGGGCCACTGGAGAGGCCTGACAGCCAGCCTCCTCCCTACTGACTATGGGCCCTGGTTTTGTAAAATATATCATCTCATCACTTGCTGAAGGGATTATCTCTGGCAGACAGCCAGGATATGCAACCAGGGAGTGACCGCCATTGTTTCAGTTTAATGTCAGACTCCACCCTAGCGAAAAAGGAGACATTTATGGAATGGTGGATGTAGTTATTGTATGTAAATTCTGCTAGAGGTAAGTATTGACTCCAGTTGTCATGTAGATATCTAGTATAGCATCAGAGGTATTGCTCGAGAGTCTGGTTCGTGCGCTCGGTTTGGCCGTTACTTGGTGGTATAAAGAATATAGGAAGCGTTGCATATGAAGCTGCTCACAGAACGCCTTCCAAAAATGTGAGGTGAATTGGGTTCCCCGCTTGGACACTATGTTTTCGGGTAATCCGTGCAGATGGAAAATCTCTTTTTATGAATAAGGAGGCTGTTTCGGTGTTGGGCGAAAAGTGACTGTATGGAATGAAATGACAAAGCTGGCCAGGATGTCACAGAAGATGTCGTTAACGAAATGAGGAAAGGTGGCAGGGGCATTGCAAAGCCCAAAAGGCATCACTAAATATTCAAAGTGGCCATAGCGACACCTGAACGCAGTCTTCCACTCATCCCCCATTCGTATCCTTACCAAGTTGTAGGCTCCCCGTAGGTCAATTTTAGTAAAGAATTTAGCCAACCGTACGTGTTCGAGTAACTCTGGGATCAGTGGTAGGGGATATCTATTTTTCACTGTAATGCTGTTTAATTCCCTGTAATCGACACAGGGTCGTAAATCCCTGTCCTTCTTATGAACAAAGATAGACATAGAGACATAGAGAGACGAATGAAACCCCTGGCGAGCCATCAATATATTATTTTAATGCAGCCAGTTCTGGTTCAGACAACGGTTAAATTCGGCCGAATGGGATGGAGGCCCCAGGGTACAGTTCAAACCCCATAGAAGAGCTTTCTGACCTGGGCTCTTTCTAAACTATTTTGAACCAGTATAAGGAGACAGGAAGAAGGGGTCGCAGGGGTCACACCAAACCCCCTAGAGCAACAGGCCTGGTCACAGCTGTGACCGATGCGACCCCTGTAGTTACACCAGTGGCACAGAGGCTTCCATGACAGTGGGTTTCTATCAAATGCCCAGAAGGCTTGTGAGGCCAAATACTTACCGATACTACCCCTCCTGCCCTGAATAAATATACCGTATTTGCTTGATTATAAGACAACCCCTCAAAATTTGAAAATGAATTTAGGGGAAAAAAGCCTGAATATAAGACTACCCTATAGGAAAAAAGGTTTTACTAGTAAATATTCATGTAAACAATTTTTTCATGTTTAATGAAAATTGAGATTGACAAAAAATAATTTTTTGTGTTTATTTCCTTTTATTTGCCAACATGCCCCCCCAGTTATGCACCCCAGACTTGCCAGTCTGCTCCCCAGATATACTATATACCCCCTATATGCCGCTCTGCCCAAGATATTCCTTATATCCCCCTATATACCACTCTGCCCCCAGATAAGCTCTATATACCTATATGCCACTCTGCTTCCGAAATGCCTATGCCAAATGCCTTATACCCCTCATATGCCACTTTGCCCCCTCCCCAACTTACCAATGCATCCCCAGACTTGTCCCTGTGCTTCAGACTCCCTGGTGTCTAGTGGGGGCATCTGCGCGAAGAGCTTAGACAACCTCTGCTGCCTGTTATTCGCGCCGGGGCTTCTATGACTGAGTACTGTAAAGTCATGTCACACCGGTGCTCCGTCATAGAAGCCCCGGCGGAAGTGATGGCAGCAGCAGAGGTTATCCAGCTCTGCAAGGGATCTGGATCTTTGTCTTATAATCAGACCTCTATTTGAGGTCTGATTATAAGATGACCTTGAATATAAGATGAGCATTTGCTCTAAAAAAAACGTGTTTTATAATTAAGCAAAATACGGTATTATTTTAATCTGTAAACACCATGTCACGGTAACCCCCTGAGGCTAAAGACATATGGGGTATGTTTGAGTTTGAGAGGAGGCACTGATGGATTCCTAGGGAGACTCCTTACCTGCCTGCCCAGTCCCCTCCTATGTCTAAGTCACCTTGTGGTCATTGGGGAGCATAGGGTTAACGGGAAACCCAGTCTGGTCTGCCCTAACCAGACTCCCATGTACTAGCCGCCTATGGAGGCTCTATATTCACGGAAATGCTCGATGCACCTAGCCACAAATTCATGCAACTGTACAGCTGCTAGGAACCGCAGCAATGCCCGCCGACAATTGGAGCTGTGACACTAGGGACATCCATTGTCCCACCACATTGGGAGTTATGGGATTATACTCCTGATCAAATTATGTTACTGTGTATAAATATCTGTGCTTGTTCCAAATAAAAACAGTCCTGTTTTCCAACGCAGGTCCGGTGCAGTGACATCCACCTTCTCTCTACAATGCTGATTTTGTCTGGCACTGAAGGGACTAACCGCTGATGTCCTGGCAGGAGGAAGCATAGTTTGGCAGCAGTGCCCAGTCGGGGTATAGGGTGTCCCGTCACACACCACTACATATGTGTATAAAAGTATACTGAACTGTAATATGGAAGATTTGGGAAAATGCTAAGCAAGATCAAGTGGGATGGAATAAGTGGTTTTATATTTCGCAGTATTTGCAGTTCAGCTACCAGCAGTAAATATAGTGGTTCACAATTCCTGTGTTCACTCTCTTTAATCTCTGAACATTCTTCATTATATTTCAATATTAAGTGGGCACTTAAGGAAAATGTATGTATAAGACCTGGTTTAAAATTACTGTCGTTAATACTTAATCCTTGTTTTCTAAGTGTTCATAGTGAAACAGGTTATTAGTTCATTTACTGCACTCACTGGGGATGAGTTCAAGCTGTTTTTTTTACCTAAAACCCCCATAATGATTTGCCAGCCAAAAATACAGCCATGCACTGCCAGGTATTTTATGTGTAGTTTTGTAATAGTTGACTAATCATGTCCTAGTACTCTAGGTGAATAAATCCCATAGTGATCATTCATTGGATATGGAACCAGGAATGTCAAGGCCATCATGATATTGAAAATTTTATTCAGAAATATTTTTATTAATCATATTTATATTTATAATCATATTTAAATCATTCACTTAACTGTGAACAGTTGTAAAGAAGCCTAGACTCCAATGCTTTTATTTAAATAAACCACTTAATTAAAAAAAAATATTCTGTTTAGCCATCATTCAGCTGCGTGAGTCATGCAGTGCACCCACTCTGTAAAAGATTGTCCCTCTTGCCAGTACAAACCACGCAATTTTAAGAGTGATAGAGTACAGAGTAGAGCCCTGCGCGGGACTGCTTTTTAATCCCGCTCCCGCCAGCTCCCGCAACATGTGTGTTCCACTTCACCCTCCCGTAGTCTTTACTGTTCATATCTGGGATGGCCTCATATGCTTCCAAAGCTCACCTGGAGCGTTACCCAGCTGGTCTCCTTGACTCCCTGTAGACGGACCGCCATATCTCTTTGTAACTCTACAACTTTTAGCTGAATGGCATAACTAAGCATCTGGGTGGTGATCGCTTGTGGGGGATTGGATCCCAGTAGGGCTACGCGCCACCGCACCTCTCGCCGGAACTCCAATGCATCAGTGCTTTCAGATGGGGCAAGGCTACTCCGATCTCCCGCCACTACCTCGGAGATGAAGGTCTCTTTGGATTTGTTGCTGGCTGTTTGTCTTGTAGCCTCTAGCAAATCTTTCAGAGTGCTCCTCTTTAGGCCACTGTATTGCTGCTCTATTCAGTGGGATGAGGTCCCAGTGGAGGTTTGGATGTCCCAGTAGTAAGGAAGCACCCTGCTGCCACCAGAAGAGAAGGGAAGCCCTGTACCCTGACTTGTAGCCCCACCAAGCTATGCTTCCTCCTGCCAGGACACAGTGCTTAACCCCTTCAGTACCAGACAGAACCAGCGTTGTAGAGAGAAGGTGTTGGCGCTGTGGCTAGCCATAGCCTGAAGAGGTGAGTTATTACAGCAGCCCACCCCAAGCATAAATTTTGAGGTGAAAACAGGACTGAGTTTTATTGAAAACACACCAGTATTTAATTAGTACAAGGGAGTCATTTAAATACAATACTTACAGCAAACCACACACAGTTCTCTATCAGGCCCTCCTTTGCACACGGCTCAGTATTTGCACTCAGCCCACCTCGGTTGCTATTGTAGTCTGTGGGGAAAATGGTAAACGTGGGCAGTTTCCTGATTTCTGGCTGAAACGCTGCTGGATATCAGATCCTGCTGCAAATAATGGCCATGGAGGTCTCTATCCTGTATGTCCTGACCTGATGGAGAGTAAAACACCACACATAAACCCCCTAACAAAATGCAGGTTCCCCAAATCTGCATCCGAGCTCCACAGTCTTTAGAATCTCTGGTAATTGGGGAAATGTGGCACTCCAGAGGGAAGAAGTAGTCCCAATGCACCCCCTGTATCCACCTGCCCAAAAACAGAACCCCTTCCAAGGGCAGGGCCCATAGTCTGTAGGGAGGAGGCTGGCCCCCAGGCCCCTCCAGAAGCCCAGGGCACGTAGCCTTCCATGACAGTTGCCATCAAATTCTATGTTTTTATGAATGGTTGGTAGCTACACTTGTCCTTTTAAACTAAGTGTCAACATGTATTAAATTCTTAAAGCACTTCAATGGAATATGTCTTGTTTGCAATGAGAGCATTGAAATGTGTAAAAACTCAATTACATGATAAACAGCTGAAAGTGTTAACCATATGTATTCAAGCAACCAGTTCATAACATTGTGTACCAATTAAATAATTATTAATCTGAATTTTACATTCTAATTCTGCTTGACAATGGAAAGAAAAAAAGGAAGGAAAAAAACAATTACATTGGCCTTAGATTAATGAGCTGTTTAATTGACAGCAATTAACAGTCCAATTATCTGATTTTAAGTTAATTAACATTTTTCTAGTGTTCACACTGAATAATAATTTATAAATAAGCAAAACAGGTAAAACTAAAAATATAGTTCAGATTCAGAACATAATTTCTGTTAAAGAAAATATCACTAAGCCAGTGATGATTGCTTTAATTTATATGATGTTGAATGGTATTAGATACTAATTGTAATTTGTGTCAACTAGTTACACACTTGTCACACTGGTAATTAGTGGCAACACAAGAAAAAATTAGATTTTAAAGAAAACAAGTTTGTGTTTAGTTCCTTTAAAATGCATTGCCAGAACATATGCTGTAGTTTTAAAGCAAAAGGGGGGCATGTGTAAGTGTTATTTAAATGTACACCTGCACATGCAAGGCAGGCTAGTGCTTCTTCACACAAACCTACCTAATGGGATTAGCCCTATGGGGATGATGTGGGCAGCAGCCAGTAACTGTTTACCCCAAGTGGAAGGTTTAGGAATAGGAAAATCTCTAATCCATTTTTATATGTGACTTTAATGATGGTGATAGCTTTGCTTTAAACTAGGGCATCTACAAGTAACTTTAGCTCTGGGGCGCAATATGTTTCAGGAGCCCCCTATTGCCTATATTGAAGGCCCAGCCTTCTCCACAAGAGATCATACAATATGAGTGCAGGGCTGATACAAGGATTGTTGCTACCTTAATCTAAACCTTCTTTTGCCACCCCTTGGCATTCTGTTTCCATTGTGCTCGGTCCTTGGGGGTGGAGCCATGTAAGCACATGATTGACCCCTACACATATTGACAGTGGCCTTTGTCGTTCACTCTGCTACACCTCCCCATGTACTTCAGGTATAGATCAAATAAACACCACATGAAAACACAGAATTGCACATATAGATTAACTGAATGAGACATACAAACTAGACTTGTGCATTCGTAAAAATCGCAAATGTAAAAAAATGTTTGCAAATTCGGCGGTTTGTATAAATCCACGAATATGAGGCCAGAACTCCCACGAAGAGGACAAAAACAAAGCAGGAAGCTCAGAATTTATGGGCCATTTTACGCCCACTATTATTCACTCTCAAACGTTTCCCTACATTCTCTGCTGAAAACTTCTGCTTTTGCTTCTACTCGCGCTTCTGTATTATTTTGTTCTTCATCTTCTCTCTGCTCTCTTTAATCTTTAATTTAGTTTTCGGTCCATTCTCACATGTCTAATACAAATCCTATATTTGAAGGTAAAGAGTAAATAAATAACACATAGAAACATAGCATTACAGGTACAGATAACTGAATAACTGACTAACACACAAACCCGGCCTTGCAGGTATAGATGGAAGCCACAACTCTTTCCCTTTTTACCTAAAACTACTTTCTCTCATTTCACCTCTCTCTTTCTTCTCTTGCAGGCTTTTTTTACAGCCCAAGCTATGTGCTAGCCACCTTCTGAAGCCAAGCACTAACCTACCCTCCCCCTGTGCCCTATGCTAGCGCTTACCTTAGCAATAGGTAGTATGCCCCTATGGGTGATCAAATGCTAAGTACATATTCTAAATATGTTTATCAAAAAAAACAAAAGAAAAACAGAAACACCAGCACTCCCATGGACTAGAATTACCTAGATCTCCACACAGGATGATATGGCTCATTGGAGCTGTAACCTACAAAAGCATCTATTAACAAATTAATTAAGGGGAGTAAGGCCATTTCAGAAAAATGATATATTTTGGTTTGACAGATGCTGGTAAATAAAGAGGAAAAATGTGTTTGATCTATTTTTTGGATTTTTCTCATCTTTATATATTGTGGGCCCACTGCCAGGTTTACTGTGTTTGTGAATGGATTAACTTGTCCTGAGAAATAGATTATAGGTTTACATTATAGATTTACATAGGTAAAGCTTCAGCTGTTTATAAGCTTGACACCTTAAATAACCATAGGAAAACTACAAAAACGGGGCTGTCCTCCCAGAAAGAAATGTGTCCTAATCCATAACACCCAAGAGGCTAAGCAAAGTTAATATAGCCTTTGTTCTTGTCCCCCTATTTACGGATGCTCTATTCAAGCTTTGTGAACAAAGTTTAATGTTTGATTCATTCACAAAATCTCTGTAGACTACTGCATTCATTCATTCATTCATATTAGGTATTAGTACTATATTTAGGCCAAAAGTGTGTATAAACTAAAAACTACCATTTGAAGGCATGTGGGTGCCACAAATTTAAAAATATTATTTGTATGTTATATAAAATGCCAGCATATTCTATATCGGTATTTCAAAAACACTGAACATTTCAGTCTTTAATGAGAATTATTTTCACTGTAAGCATGGAATGTGGAATATATAGTTTAATCAGTACCTTTTAATAACAATTAGCATGATACAGATAGTTATTTAGTGTAAAAAAAGTGAATTCTGTTTTTTTTAATGATCTACATTTGACAGACAATTGTGTAACCTGTGCCTGCGTTTTCTTTTCCTAAAAGTTATTTCTTCATATATTTTCCATAATATAATAATGCTGACTTGTTACTGATATGATGAATATCTACATACAGATGTGATAGCTTACAGTATATTATAGACATTTTTTTGGTTACAGCAAATTGATATTTATATAAAAATGAACATTATTTTAACACATTCAAGAAGGTAAACGTAGCAATGGAAGCATTCACTGATATACATCTACATGTAAAATATACGTCGACAGCTATGACAAAAGTGATGAGTCTTGTATTACATCTGCCCCCTAATGTAATTAAGAGAAAAACACCAGTGTCTGTAACCCAGAACAAAATCTCATTGAAAGTCCCCTGAATGATTGCTCTGGCCATAATATGACACCCATAATTACCCACTGATTATTAGGTGATCTCCTTATGAGACACTGAATTAATGGGTAGGCAGACTGATTGCACAGTAGGAGACTCAAGGAAATGTTTCAAAAGCTGTCATTATTAAATAAACAGAGATCTTGATGACTTTAAGTTAGTGTAACCATGTATATTAAATTCACTGAATATATATTGTGTTTACTCTTCTGCCTCTCAAGTGAATAGAAGTCTGTAAGAAATTCCTTGCATTGAATGGGTTGTCTTCAGTCTCTGAATTATTGCAGGTGTACCTTTAGTGGTTTTGATGGGTACATTAAAGCTTTATATGTTTGATTATGTGAACATCCGAAAATGTTTCCAGAGTTTTCAAAGACTTTCAATTAGAAAGTATTATACCAGGTTGTAGCGTGCTTAACCTTGAGTTTATGTTACTGATTTGAATCCCTGTATGTTAAAAATGTTGTATTGAAAATATGAAGATTTTTTTTGTGGTTGAAATAGCACTCTGTCAGGGTTTTTTTCCCTTAGTCTGAAAAAGCACATTGTCAGGGTTTTCTTCTTTAGTCTGTAGAAAAAAACCCCACTCATATAATTTAAAGAGAGAACCAAAAAGAGAACAAACATTATAATATTGACACTTTCAATACAATACATTTATGTTTTAAAATCATAGTGATCCAGTGGGTCCTGTTCATTTATTTTCCTACATGCTAGAAAAATTGCCTCCCTACCTGACCAGTTATTTTCTAGGAAAACTTAAAAGCTTCTATGTGGCTAATTTTGCATGGCATATGCTGTTTGTAAAACTGAAAGCCATTGTTTTCAATATAATTTGCATGTAAACCACCGCTAAGATGGAATTCTGTAGTTATAAGTTCTTTTGTGAACCGACATTCAACTCAGTTGGGTCTTCCTCATGTCTAATCTTAACATTTACTATCAATCTGGACATTTTCAGAATTTACATAGGTCTATCTAGTGTATGTTTTTTTCTGTAATATAGTCAAGTACACATAACCATGCAGTTCAAATCCACTATCAAGAATAGTGCCACTTGGTCAACGCATGCTGCATAAAATTATAGTAAAGAAGAACTGAAATTTTAGAAACTAAATTCAAAGGTGTGGAAGCCATATGAAATGTATGTAAAAAAATAGGAACAGGAACTTCTAACATAACTATAGACTGTCAGGTAAAATTTGGATACTAGAGAAATCATTTGTGAATGAGAATTTTAAAAGCTTAAATTCATTAATTTGTCTTAATACAATTGTATTAAGAACACATGCTGAATATTAACACCCTTTTTAGATATCTGTGATTATTTTCTCCCGGCGGGTTTGTACACACAACAAGTTAAAGTACTTCTTTTTTTGCTTATCCTCACATATATGGAAAATACCAGTCAAAGTCAACAAACCCACTGAATACATTTTATGAGATCTGCTGTATTTTATCAAATAGAAAACCATATATTGTATAATGAAGACAGCATTTCTAATGCATGGAAAGGTAATGCGTTCATTTGAATAATGGGCAAAATCAAATTAATTCTACATTAAATAGTTCTGAATAAAGGGTTTAAGTCAGCAGTTTCAAACTTGTTTTCCTTAATTACTTTCTGTGTTTAATGTCATTAAGAAGATTAAAAATTCATTAACAAGAGTACTAACGTGGCAAATCACTAAAGCTATCACTCCAGGTTAAAAACTAAGCTGAGGTTGACACTTTATGTACTTCTCCACTACCGGCATACTGTGGAGTATTCATGGGGAGAGGAAATAAGGATCTTAAAATTAGAAGTATTTTGCAGTACAAGATAAGAAAAAGGGGGGTGTTTAAAACAGCTTGTAGTAAAACACAGTGTAACCCTTGTGTATTACATTTGCATAAGCACATTGTAAGCATTCTACAGCAGCGTTGTTTAAAATAATTAGAAATATAGAACATTTATAGCTTGTGAGAAGGTAAATGTTTTTTTACTTACCTCTTAATATAACTAGTGTAAATCATTTTTAGAATAACCATTTTGGAGGTCGAAGCCAGTAACAGAAGGTTGTGCTATGTCAATGAAGACATACTGGCAAGCAAAATGTCATTTTAATTTTTACCTATCGTTTCAAAGATAAAAAAAACACAGATTTAAAAGTTCAATGTTGTATTTTGGTATCACATAGGAATGGTAATGGACAGTAGGTAGTTGGATAAAGTGGACAAATGGGGAAGTTAAAATTCAAATGATTACCTATGAAACCATAGCTTGAAGAAACCAATTGTATACACATAAATAAAACAAAATATCATTATATATATATATATATAATACAAAATAGTAACATTATGTTCCTTTCTATTTGAAAATGAATCATGTGAAGACTATGTGACAAGCTGTCTAACAAATCATTGAAGTCCTTAGTGTTCATACACATTATTATTATTATTTATTTTATATAGCGCCATCAAGTTCCGTAGTGCTGTACAATGGGTGGACAGGACATAACAAGTAGTATGTAACTTGTCCTTGTATAAACTCCATGATAAAAAAGGGATGGCTGGGAAACATCAGCCAAGCAGTGGATCTGTATAATATGGTCTGACAACAGTCCTATCATCCTATCTGTGGTCTTCTTAATGTGAGTGGTGGAACTAAAACTAGTTTTAGTTTTCATAGTACCTCAAAATCAACAAAAGCAAGTTAAATCATTTATATCTGTCACTCAGATGAGAATTGTGCTTTGCTTTCTTTTTATTGTGTTTTCAGTGCTACTTCCTCTTGGACTGTAAAGGCCAGTTGACGTTTCAGCAAGGCATTCAGGTTATTTGAATACAAATATTCTATAAAACGTAGAATATCACACGGTGCATATTCACACTAGTGGCCTTGTGTTAAACAATTGCTAGTGTTATTCATATGTCAATTATTGTATTTATATTTATTCAACTATGGTTAAGATAAACTGTTTTTTCTATCCTGTTGTGAGATTTAACTCTCTGGAAAATGATGATCTAAAAGACCTATATATTGAAATAAACACATTAGTGACATTTAAAGCTCCCTAACACAACCCATACAAATGATTTAACATTTCCCTGATTTACTAATAGCTTTGGCACATCCAACAAACATCCCCAATGTCATGGAGCTGATTGATTATCAAGGGCCTGTGTATACAATGAAATTCAAATCTTCAAAGTAGATTGCACTTGGTCTGAGAGAACATGATTGTTTCTGTAGCCCCTTTTAAACATTAAAAATGTTAAATTGGTTACTGTTAACTTACTTTTTATTTAGATTACATTAATTGAGACATGAGAATAGTAACTCACGTTAGACCTCTGAGGTCCTGGATGGAAGACATGAAATGGAACCCAAGTTAAACCTAGGGAGGGAGGATGGTAAAGTATGATACATTTTAATTATTTAAATAGAATTTGAGATGCCCCGGTTCAAATCCTTCTTTTTTTTCTTTTCCTTGACAATGTTTCCTGGAGAACAGGGTCATTGTTATAAAAGGCTGTCATTTATTTTTCACAAGAGATCTAAGGCTGCCTGGATTGTAATCTGATATTAAACTCCCACAGTCTCTTTACCTCCCAACACTTTCATAAGCCTACAAAAAACAGCAGCCATTGGTTTCTTCTACCCACAAAGGTCCATTGCAGATATAATTAAAACTCTCCCTCCACCTTTTCATGCCCATTGTAATTAAATGCATGAGACATCAATAGTAAAGAGGGAACTACCAATATACGGAGTCCGTCTCCTGGATAAACATGATAGAATTACAAGGGACAACAGCTTGCAAACTGTTGCTACTTTGATGAAATAAAATGTAATTATCTATTCAGTAAAAAAAAAGATCTTCCATTGTTTAAGCTAATTTGTACCTTTCAGAATTGTCCAGTGTGTGCAACCAAAGCCTGGGTTTAGGTTTCTTTGACACCCAGTCCTAACCATCTGAATTTGGCAAACCTCTTTGCTGCAAGACAACCAAGAAGGGCTTACATGTATTTGTCAGACAAAATAATATAGCATTTATATACACATATAAGAAATGGGAACACATACAAGACATATCTGAAGGGAAATGAGGTGATGAAGGAATATAAATGTAAAGGAGTTATTTAATGCGCCTTTGTTGGGAAGTAATGAGTGTTCACTCACAGCATGTCCATGTAAGGTAATGTAACGTTGGTAATGGAGAAGGAACCCAGAATGCAGAGAACAGCGTTCAATATCAGGTTTATTCAGCAACAAGACAGGATAGGAATGGCAGAAATGCAGAGAGGCACTTAGATGACAAGGCTTAAAGCAGACCTTGGAGAAATGATGAGCGCCGTGTAGTACATCAGGCCTTCAGAAGAACAGGTACACCATGTAGAATTAATGAGCGCCGTGTAGTTAACCAGGCCTTTAGAGGAACAGGTATGCCAGGTAGAAACGATGAGCACCGTGTTGTTAACCAGGCCTTCAGAATAACAGGTATGCCATGTAGAGATGCAGAGAAACAAAATAAACAGTCTGGAGACAATAACAGAAGTACTATGGCAGTTTTAGCAATACACAGCTAACAATGAGCTCGTCAAACACGATAACCAAGCACTGAATGGAATGGGAGATAAAACATTTTTTAGATATATAATTGAATATATAAACGGAACTCCTCATCTTCCCTCCCTCCAGTGCTAAGATTCCCTCATCAATCTCCCTCGATGTTAATGGTGCCATCATCTCCCTTCTACTCATGCACGCTATCGTGGTGTCACCTTTGACTCCGACTTTTCGTTCACACCCCATATTCAGTCTGTGTCTCTCTTAAAAACATTGCCCGCATCCGTCCCTTGCTAACATAGCATGCCACTAAGGCTCTTGTACATGCCCTGATTATCTCCCGTCTTGATTACTGTAACTCTGTATTAGCTGGTCTCCCTCTTAACCGTCTCACCCCTCTACAATCCACCATGAATGCTGCTGCCAGACTTATCTTCCTCTCCCCTCGCTTTACTAACGTCTCTCCCCTCTGTCAGTCTCTTCACTGGCTGCCTGTGAGCTTCAGGATTCATTTAAAAATGAAGTTCTACTTCAGTTGTCCAAGGTAAAGTCAGATAAGTCGATGTGGCCTAATGGGATACATGTTATTAAAAGGGCTTGGTGGCAAAACCATTAACGGATTTATTGTGCACATTCACAAAAAAAGACAGTAGGGAGGAATCGGGCAACTACAGGCCAGTAAGTCTTACATCTGTATTAGGGAAATTAATGGAAACTATGTGAAAAGGATAGGATTGTTGAACATCTGAAGTCACATGGCTTGCAAGATCAAAAACAACATGGGTTTTCTTAAGGAAGATCATGCCAAACTAATCACATTGATTTTTTTGATTGGGTGACTAAAGGAATTGATCAAGGTGGTACAGCAGACATTGCAGTAAGGCTTTTGACACTTCCCACATAGAAGACTTATAAATATCTATTGGAGTTTAGACCCCAATGTTGTTGAATGGATCAGGCAGTGGCTTAATGACAACAGAGGGTTGTAATCAATGTATATTCGGAGCAAGATCTTGTTGCCAGTGGGGTACCTCATGGACCTGTACTTGGACCTATTCTCTTTAATATTTTTATTAGCCCTATTGCTAAAGGTTGTGATGGTAAGGTATATCTTTTTGCTGACAACACAAAAATTTGCAACAGGGTTGATGTTACTGGAGTGATAAGCCAAATGGCAAATGATTTAGGTAACCTGAAAAAATGGTCAGAGCTGTGGCAACTGGCATTTAATGTGGATAAATGCAAAATAATGCATCTAGGGCATAAAAACCCAAGGAGAGAGTATACTGTCTTAACCTCAATGTGTGAGGAAAGGTATATAGGGGTAATTATTTCTAAGGATTTAAAGGAAGGGAGACAATGCAAAAAGAACAGCAGGTAATGCTAGCAGAATGCTTGGTTGTATAAGCACAGCTATTAGCAGTAGAAAGAGGTAAATGCTCATGCGTTGTACAGATCACTGGTGAGACCTCACTTGGAGTATTGTGTACAGTACTGGAGTCCGTATCATCAGAAGGATATAGATATGTTGGAGAAGGTTTACATAAATGGTTCATGGATTACAGCATAAAATTTACCAGGAAAAGTTAAAAGACCTTAACATATATAGCCTGGAAGAAAGATGTGACAGGGGGGTTATGACAGAACCATTTAAATACTTAAAGGTAGTCAACATGATAAAGAAAGCAAGTTTCTTTCCAACAAGAGGACATAGTCTTAAGCTAGAGGGGCAAAGGTTTAAAAGTAACATCAGGAAATATTACTTAAAGGGTAAAGAATGCATGGCCTTCTAGCATACGTGGTATATGTTAATACAGTGAAGGCATTAAGCAAGCATGAGACAGACATAAGGCTAAGCTAGATATAAGATAAAGCCCAGATCCTTGCCGGTTTTAGCTTTGAGGACAAAATGCTACCGTCCTACCTTGCTACCTATATCCCACCCACTGACGGAGATTATCAGTGTTATTCACTTCACCTATCAGTGGTCATAATGTTATGGATAAGCGGTATATGTTAATGCATCCATATTCAACATTAACTTAAATCATGTCATTTTAGTCTTTACATCTTGCTTAGATGCCATCCTAAATGTAAAAAAAAAGAAAAAATGTGGGGTACATCTCCTCCAACGATGTAATAAATAAAGAAACAGAAATTGAAAACAATTATTTTTTTCTTTACATTGTTTCCTTTGAAGGAAGCTGGGATGAATTTGCTTAGAGTCCATTTTCGAGACTTTGTGAGAGACAAAGGTGGATGCCAGTTAATCTACTGTTCATCCTCTATTTTAAAGCAACGGCCCAATCCTTGTTTAGCAATGTCCATCTTTTACCTGCCAAAGCCCAGCCAACAAACCTTCTTTTACATAGTTTTTAACATCTGGGGTCTTTTTGCCAAGGCAAACATAGGGCATCAAATACCTGCTCCTTGATATTCATTTTCAAACAGGAATTACGTTGTTAAATATGATGATGAATGAATGGCATGGACAAAGTTAATTATCTGTGAGACAAAGCAATTCCCAATGATCATTTTATAAAGCAAATCAAATGTTTTGTCTTCTTAATTACCAGATCCACCATGCACACCCATTCTTAATACACTAGAAAAGCACTGATGTCTCTGTACTTAATAAAATGCTTTATCATTTGCCCTTCCTCAGCGAAATCCTCAGTCAGCTTTCCACAACAGCTTTCTATGTAATCCTTAACATTTTTGTTATAAAGCAAGTTTAAAAGGAAAGATCCATGGCATATTTCTAGAATACTTTCCAATTAGTCAATTTCCATAACATTGTCATTAACCAATGCCCTGATCTCAAAAACATCCATTAACATCTTACAAGAAACAATTATCCTCCCACAATCCATTCCATTGACCTGGTAGCTGCTATAGCAAATAATTAGGAAAATGACTAAAACACAAAACAAGACCCTGAAGCCCCCACAAATGAGTCACCATTTAATTGTAGTTCATTTGCGTGCTTATTTATGTTTTTATTCTGTTTATTTATTTTAACTTTTATTTGGAACTACAGGGTGCCTATAAATTACATAGTGCAGGATATTTCTTTCCATTAAGTTGCACATTGGGTTCCATTGTGTAACAACTCTACTGTAAACCCACAGCATAGCAACTATTTACAAGCATAGATCACAGTCCTGTGTTAAGGTCAGAGGGGACTATATGTAGAAGTTGAATTTGGGAGCTCCAATATAATAACCATCTTCTACAAAGCTGATTTGCATTTTATTTTAATAAAATACTTTCTTGAAACGTATATACAGCTCTGTAGTAGCACAATTAAAGATGATGATATGATGTTTTGGATCAGTTCATCTGCTGCTGCCAGACTTATCTTCCTCTCCCATCGATTTACTAACATGTGCTTCAAGAGTAATTTCAAAATCTTGACTCCGACTTTCAAAGCTCTTCATAATATATCCCCTACTTACATCTCCTCAGTCATTTATAAATACACTCTTAACCAGTCTCTCCGCTGACCTGATGATCTTGTCTATCCTCTCCTCTGATTTCTAGCTCTCGTGCACACTTACAAGACTTCTCAAGAGCTGCCCCTATCCTCTCGAGCCTATCCTTCTTTACCTCTGCCTTCTGTCCTTCAAAAAAATCCCCACTTTTTAAAGACACCTATGAACTTTCACCTTAACACCCTTCCTCCTATGTCCTTCATCTTTCCTAGTCCCTTTCCTGCGATACTTATACTAGTAAAGATGGCCCACCCCTAACATTGGCACTTTTACCTGTTGTATAATAACTCTCTAGAGTGTAAGCTCATTTGAACAGGGCTCATTTGCATATCACTGCAATAATGTTATTATAATGTTAATATTTTGAAAACGGCTTCACCATTTAAACAGTTCAAAGCTTTCAGAGTGTTTTTTTGGTCTGCTGAGTTATGTTTTCGTAGGTGATAAATGGGTAATCATGCCAACATTTTTATAATATGTGCATACATATCACTATTAAAAATAAAATTGTTCTAATCTGATATGTCAAATATTAAAAAACATAGATCTGCTTCCCTTTGTTTCTGTACACTCAATCATTTTGATAAAGTATGCTTACAATGCTATAATTAAAACAAACTAGTGTATATCTTTCAAAAATGTTTCCACACTTTACAGCACATTGACAAAACATAACTTTTATTAACCTACATTAAAAAACAAATGACAAAATTAAGGTAAATAAATGAAATATATCACTATAGGACCAAAAAGATTTAAAAAAAAGCCTGTAATGGCCACTGCATTCTATATATCCTAATGAACGGAGGCTAAGAAATTCAAAATACACTTTCTCCCACTTGTGTTAACATGATTCCTTGTGTTCACTAGATAATAGTCTAAACCAGTGATAGCAAACATTTTTGGGCCTGAGCAACTTTCAGCATGAAACCAAGTTGCCGACCTCAAAGTGCCACCACTGCATGTTGATACCTACATATGTCATATCCTGGCACTCAGTGTCAAAAGCTTCACAAAGGAACAGTGAAACAGAGTTATGTAAAAACAGGTCTTGCGCTCCCTTTATTTTGGGCCGATTTTGCCCATTGTGGTATGCGTGCTATAAGTTTGCCGTCACTGGTCTACACTATTTGCAAAGGCTAAGAAAGATACAATGTAACATCTAATCTGAAGCACACTTTAAAGGGAATATAGGGTGCAGATTGCCTCCCCTGTCATCTGATTGGGTACAATTTAGCCAATATACATTTACAGCAAAACAATGACCCTATGCATTTTCTGTCTGTATGAAGTCAACCTCTTTAGTGATGAAGTTCGAAACTTGTTTCTAGCTAACCTGTTCAATACTGGAGTGTAAAATCTCCATGTATGTATTTAACCTTTAATACTGTGAGCTTGCAAGCAGGGTCCTCCTTTGGTCTGTTTTAGTATATTAATTCCAGTTATGTCATACCCTTTGAATGTATGCACAGTAGTTTAAGAAGCATTGCATAATTTGTTGGCACTATATAAATTAAAAATAATAATACAAGAGTGCAAACACTTGATAGTTGAATAAAGAGTGATACATAATGAGATGGCAGGTATCTTGCAGAATCACATACAGCTTGTGTATCTTTCCACGCTCACCTTAATATAGCAACTGCTATTTTTATTTGCCCTACACTGTTAGGACTGTGCAGGGTTTGTGACTCTTTGAGGTCTTGGATGATCATGAATAAAGGGAGCTGTTTCCCTTTCTAGATAAAAGTCTATTCTATGATCAAGGTAATATGCATATTTGGTATTTTCAAGAAGGGACCTATAATTTGTTTTGTCTCCATTCAACCCCCCACTAAGCTTTATCCTCAAGATGGTGAGGCCTCCACCACTATAAATTCTGGGACAGCACACATCCTGCAGCAATTTAAAGATGTGGTAATTTGCATATTGAATTAAAATTAACAGCTAATTATGTAAATAAATTATGACATTAGGTAGGAGAATTTGCTTCAAGATCATTTATTATCTTCTTTTTATAACGGTGCATGCATGTAACAGTCAAAGATAATATTTTAAAGAATTAACACAGGATTATTAGACTAAAACCAATTCCATATTAATGAGATGTGTTTAGATTGGTTTACTGAGCAAGCTCCACCTTTAGCAGACTCAAGATTTTCTGCATATAAACATATACTGTATATCAAAAGTTGATAGTTTTTTTTTATAAATCAGACATCTTCATTTTGTATGCAGGAGGATTTTGCAAGATGATTAAGAATTTATTTTAAAGCAGAAAAGGCATTTATTTTGTCTATAGTGGAATTTTGGCATTGCAAAATGTTTACATGTGTTTGTTCACGATTACGTCTAAGAAGGGTTATGTTAGGTTGACATCCCATTTACTTTTACGTACAACTTAAAAAGTCTTTGAAATGTACAGTAAAACCTTTTATCGAAACTTGTTTTAAACGCCAAGTTGGTGTTTAAATAGAAAAAAAGGTTCACCTCTTCTTGTGGTACACGCACATGTATGCTAGTCTGGAAATGTAAAACACTATTCCTTTAAGTACATCAGTGTTTGTGAACATGTTAATTAATCTGGACTAGTGATAGTCAGAAGAGGTTTTTTCCTGCGTTCTATCTCTTCCCGCAAGACAATGATATAAATAGGTCTGTTGACTTTTTAGTTGGCAAAGCTAACTTACATAAACACACAAAAAATAAATAAAAAACAACTTGCCTGCATTCACATCCACAAGTTTAAGAAAGCAGGCAATCTGCAAATTCATTAACTCCAGAGAGTTGCCATGTGATTTGAGTTTTCCCCATACCCTTGTACATTAACCCCTTAAGGTCCATTGACAGGTCAGGTACGTCACGAAAAAAACAGTCAGGTGACGACCTTTCTTTGTTTAAACGGTGTTGCTGTAATGCCTCGATGCAGAGGCATTCAGCAACACCAAGATCGGCATCAGGGGCAGTGTCTGGCCCCTCCCCTGTATGGCGGCGGACTCCAGTTTAAAAAGAGTGGATCGCCTCCGAAACTTCAATGGTGTCGCTGAAATGCCTCGATAACTAGGCATTCAGCGACACCCAAAACTCACAGTTTAACCCACTTGCAAAATGGCGGCTCGTCCTTTAAAAAAAATAACATTTGAAATGTTTGCCAGAGGGTCTCCAGACCCTCTAGAGAACTCTGGCGCCACTTGCAGGTTAAATACAGGTACTGCCTTCAACCACGCAAGCCAATGGAGCCCAGCTTTCTAATCACAATGTGATTAGTAAAATATTTAAAAAAATAATTTAAAAAAAAATTAGAAAAGCTTTAAAAAAAAAAAGTTGGTAACATTTTAAAAATAATTATGCATCAGAGGAACCATGCGGTTCCAGCAAAATGTAAAAAAAAAAGTCCCAAAAAGAATAAATTAAATAACATTAAAAAAATAAAGTTTATTATGAGCAGGTGCTAAAATTCCCAAAAATCTTGACATGGAAAAAGTAAAAACATTTCAAAATTTCAAAAACCGAAGGGGTGTCTAATTTTAAAAAAACGAATGGTTTGATGGGGTAAATTGGAGTGGCCGGGCTCACAGATAGGGCATAGGCACAGACTGACCAAAATGGGGGGGGCGCACTACCCAGTTGTGGCCTTTTAGCCCCCAAACACCAGACAAACCAATGCATGGGGGTATCACTGTACTCGGGAGATATTGCAGAACACATATTGGGGTGTTGTGTGACAGTGACCTACACCAGGAGTTGTAAATACACACCTGAAGCGCATTTTTAGTGATAAAAAAAACCCTCAAAATAAATTACTACCACAAAGTTTGACAAAGGGTGGTAGTAGCTTTGGATAAAAAAATGGTTTTCAAATAACAAAACACTACTTGTACTTATTGCCCAATAACTTGGAGAAAAAGCAAAAAGACATTGCAAGGGTGTACCTAGAGTATTTGGTACCTGGGGCGGATCCTGTATGTTGTGGCCCCACACACCACCACACACTTTAAAACTGCATAGCTTCTCTCTTTAGGCAAACATTGACAGGAGTACAGCATAATTGTTATCATTATATACTGAGGCAGACATTGACGGGGGTACAGCATAACTGTTATCATTATATACTGAGACAGACACTGACGGTGGTACAGCATAACTGTTATCATTATATACTGAGGCAAACATGGACGCGGGTACAGTATAACTGTTATTGTAATGTAATGAGGCAAACGTTGACAGTGGTATAGGATTACTGTTATCATTATATAATGAGGCAGACATTGACAGTGGTACAGGATAACTGTTATCATTATATACTGAGGCACGCACTGATGGTGGTACAGCATAACACTAATCACTATATACTGAGGCAAACATTGACGGTGGTACAGTGTAATCCCTATCACTATACATTGAGCCAGACATTGACAATAATGCAGCATAACCCATATCACTATATACTAAGCCAAACATTGATGTGGTGTAGGCCTACCACTTCAGTGTCTGGCTTAGTATATACTAGGGATGCACCAAAATGAAAATTCTGGACCTAAAATTCAGCACTCACTTGGCCGAAACCCAAAATGACCCCCCCACTTCTAAAAACAACAACAACAAAAAAACACTTTTATTAACCCCTTCAGTCCCCTATGGACGGTGCGTCCTGCAGAGGCAGGGACACATGCCTGCTGCTACACGGGAGATCAGGCTGTCATTTGAGTCCTCTTAGTTCTTCCTCTTGGCTCTTCTTCTTCTTCTGTGTCCTGTCCTTCCGGTGCGGTGGACGTGGCTTCAGTGTTTTCCCCCGGATATGACATGAAATGCTGACGCACAGCATCAGTTGCCACGCATCACAAGGAAGCAAGATCGGAGGTCTGCATTAACAGACCTCCCGCTGCCTTGATTGTCTTTAAGCCGGTTAGAGGGAGTTCCTTGTTCTCTCTAACCGAGCCTGCTCCTCTAGCGGCGGACATTGCTGTCCGTCTCTGGAGGGGTGCGGCGTGATGAGCAGCATCCGGGGTGGACCGCCCCCCCGCTAGGTACGCTACTGAAACATTGGGTATTTCTAAACTCAGGACAAATAGTAGAATCTATTTAGCAGTTTTTTCATTAGCTTTTTTGGATGAGGAAAAGATTGTTCAAATAAAGGTGAATAAATAAAATAGATTACAATATAAAGAAATAGTGGTCCCTTGAAATTCCTAAAATGGAGCACTTTTTCAGTCTGGCCTAGGCCTAAAATAGAAAGTCTGGGGGTCAGCACCTCTGCCCAGCTGTGTATTTATCTTTGGTGCTCCCGTAAACCTGACTATATCCAGTTGGAGAGATCAGAGATCTCTGTAACCAGCCAATTGAGAAGCAACACATCAGGGGGTCTGATCAACCAAGAGGGCGATCTGCCCTTGCCTTCAGTTTTGCAGTAGGGTGACTGCTGCCTTCCAGGGCCTGATTCTCTAGAACTAGGCCAAGACAAGTCACTGCCTCTGTCACCAAACTTGGGACAGATAGCCCTATTGGTGTGCTGATGTTAGAGTGGTCCAGATAAAAGAGAGATCCTCTGGCAAGAACAACCTCACTATTCATATCTCTTTATCCTTTCCAGTAAAAGGCAAGGAGCAATGTTACTCAATCTAGCCAATGGCACCTGTTTTTATTAAATGAAAGTATAGCTTTTATATTTTTTCATTTATTTATTTTTATTAGTAAAAAAATATCCTCATCCCTTGGTTAATTTAAAAGGTTTATTTCTTGGAATGAATCCTCTTCATCAAACCTCCGATCCTTGAAAACCAGTGCAACCTGCCTGTGTGGATAATGAATTGATTTGTAATGTAAATTACATAAAGTACCCCTCCCATTCAGCATTTCTGTGTGTGCGAGAGTGTATTTAATCTAAAACGTTTAAGTCTCAAAATGAGCTTCTCCATCAAAAGTCTCAATTCCATTTACATTTCTTGCATACGAGTCAATTTGTGTCTGACCCAGCTTATAAATCACTGCCAACCACTGCTGTATCTGTAAAACTCTGCACTTGTCTTTTCTCCTATCCCTCCTCCCTTCTCCCCTGTTCCTACGATACATTGAAAAGCTAATTTCAACCTCCATTTGAACACATTAAAAATAAATAAATAAAGATATAAGAGACTGTGACAGATGTTGACCAATGGTAGACAAGACTGTTTTTCCTTAGTGTTTAACCTCTTCAGGGTTGTAAGTCAAATCTCTTTGGGAACCTATCTTAGTTTTTTCTAGATCAAGGATCAAAGTGGGTCTAGTTAACATATACCGTATTGGCTCGATTATAGACCGCACCCGAGTATAGGCCGCAACCTAAAGGTTAGGTGCTTTTTTAAAGAAAAATTGTAATTTAAAGTGTAATAGATATGCTGCCACTCTGGCCCCCCAAGAACATGCTGCCCACTCTGTGTGTCCCCCCGTGATATGCTGCTACTCTGTGTGTGTCCCGAGATATGCTGCCACTCTGTGTCCACCCCCGAGATATGCTGCCATTCTGTGTCCCCCCCCCAAGATATGCTGCCACTCTGTGTCCCCCCCCCCCCCGAGATATGCAGCCACTCTGTGTCCCCCCCAAGATATTCTACGCAGAACGGTATACAACTTCTGGTGCCGGAAGTGCCGGCACCGGTAGTTGTATATCGTTCTGCGTAGAATAGATGTCCCCCGCCCCGCGAGACACCCGGGAGTCTGCACTGGTAAGGAATATTATTAAAGCTTATGGCGCAGATGTTGATCGGCGAACGTAAACAACCTCCGCTGCCGGCACGTCTGCATGATGTGCTTTAACAATCTCCCTTGCCGGAAATTCCCACGGGGGAAAGTTCCGGCAGAGGAGGCTGTCTGAGCGTATCGGAGAGTAGGATGCAGGTCCCCTGCACCGCTGCGGGGGATCTGTATCCTAACCCTGCTGCCTGCCCGGCACCCAGAACTGCATGTCCTGGGTATCGGGCAATACGAATTGCACATTCCTGCGCTAAACCCGGAATATAGGCCGCACCACTAAAAGTACCGCAAATACGGTATATTTAGAAATATTGGTCAATATTGTTCATAATAATAATGCTGTGGCATTAACATTGCTCTTCACTGAAAGTAAGGGGCCTAGCCCAAACCATGAATAACAGCCCCTAACCCTTATCCCTCTTCCACCAAACTTTACAATAGGCACCATACATTCGGGTAGGTAGCATTCTCCTGGCATCCACCAAACCCAGATTCATCCATTTTCCAAATAATGAAGCAAGGTTCATCACTCCAAAGAACAACTGCTTCAGAGTCCAGTGGTGGTGTACTTTACACCATTCCAGCTGGTACTTGGAATTGTGTGTAGTGATCTTCAGCTTGTGTGTAGCTTCTCAGCTATGGTAACTAATTTCATGAACCTTCTGGCACACAGTGCTTGTGCCGATGCTGCTTAAAGAGGCAGTTTGGAATTCTCACTACAGCACTTGCAAGTCCTGATCTGTGAGTGTGAGCAGTGCACCGCTTCGTGCTTGAACTGCTGTTACTCTTAGATGTTTCTACTTCACAATAATAGCACTTACATTTGACCGGGGAGGATCTAGCCGGGCATACATTTCATAAGCTGACTTCCTATGACAGTGTCACATGTAAAGTTACATAGCTCCTTAGTATAAGCCATCCTATTGCCAATGTTTGTGTATGAAAATGGTATGTCTATGTGCTTGATTTTTTTAAACAATTTAATTGAGAAATGAAAGAGGCAGTGTAGTTAATAGTAACAGAAAACAATAAATGGTATCATTTTTACTATACTTTTCTCCTAGTAACAGAAAAGAGATTAATGTCCAAGGTCATACAAATTGGACAGCCGTAAAACAAGCCCATACACATTTGTTACTCGTCATATCTATGTTGTGGGGAGGTCCAGCATCATACTTGGGGTGCCAAGATAAGCCAGCAGAATTTTTAGCCACTATGACAAGTGGGTGATATAACTAACCATTACCTTCAGTAAAAATGTATGGGTGTGCGTGGAGGCAATATAATCTGTGTGAACCATTGACGAGAGCCATAGGTGGGAGGCTTACCTTGTTCAAAAGCATGATCAGATGTTCAATAGATACCAACAAGTCCCAGAATCTCCAGACTCCCTCCAAAGTGAACATAACAGCCACACCTACCATGTAGCCATTGGTATTGCCCATATGTCCCACCTCCATGGAGATCGCCTCTTGGGTTGAGCGTGCCCAGAAAAGAGAAGAAGTAATTCATAACCTGGGGTTTGAAGCCTTGGTAGGGGGTGTTTTTGAAAAATTACCATAGCGAGAACCACTCAGTGTGTTGAGATGTATGGAGAAGTGATTGTTACAATGACAGCGTATGCATATTAGACTTGTGGACAAGGTTCAAAATCATTTTAGACAATTGTTTCATTTTGAACTAAATTCTGGGTTTTTGCCTTGCATCTGCCTCCCACCCACTCACCTACCTTCTCCAGCTGTTTTATTATTTCTACTGATTTCTTGGCAGATGCCAAGACCATGCTGACAGGGACCGGGGTGGAGGGGGTTAACAATATGTGAGACAGGATTCTGCTGCATAGAAAAACCACAGGAGAATAGGAAGGGGCATGTAGTACACACAGGTGTTGTCACATGAAAAGATATAATAAAATATTTACAAAATGTGAGGGGTGTACTCACTTTTGTGAGATACTGTATGTTGAATAAAACTGGTCCCATAACAGAACCCTGAGGGACACTACTTACCACTTTTGTCCAGCTTGAAAAATTGCCATTTATGACAACTATCTGTACTCTATCACTAAGCAAATGTTCTACCCAAGAACAAGAATACTAACCTATTGTGTTGAACCGTGTCAAACGCCTTGGCAAAATCCAAGTAGATGACATCCGTGCTGTTGAATACCAAATAGTTATACACAATCCAAAAGGATCAGTGCACTCATATGAAACAGGTTATAAACACACAAAACTATAGTTTTATTAAGACTACTTAAAAACACTTTTCCAAGGTAACAAAATTTTAGATTTAGTCACATTATGCCAAAGTACTCCAATGTAGCTGAGTCCTAACACGAATTTCTGTTGCTTACATGGAGCTAAATTTGTTCAAACATATTACTTACCAGGGACCAAATAGCCTTCCTATACAAACACAATCCTGCAATTTATTTTTCTCTGGACACCATTTATGGAACACCTGTGGTGGTGAGGGGTGCTAAACCCAAAGCCTGGTCAGAGCTTCAAATACAAACAACTCCCTTTTGGATTTGTTCAACTGATGAACTAATGTTACCACCCTATAATTATACTGTTTTTGTATAATAGTGTAACAATATAACAATCCCTATAATATACTGTTTCTGTCATCACTACAGCAAAAATAAAGCATGTGTTTTTTTATGTTGCCAATGGCAGTTTTGGTAAAGCCCATATTTGAAATAGGATTTTGAAACCTATTGCGCAACTGCCAAACAAAGCAGTTTCAATCACCTTTACTTGACACCTTTTAATATTGGTGAAAAAGAATGGCAGCTCTAAAATTTTGTTGTAGCTCTGGCGTAGTCCATATTCTTCTGGTTCAGAAACAAATTATCATAATAATCACAAATAACCATAATTATAATAATAAAAAAATATCCATGTGCTCAGCAACAATAAATCAGCTTCCATGCTAGAGGACTGTAAGAGCCAAGATTGACTGAAACAACCCTATTCAGGAGTCTTTATAACATTTGATTTTACTGAAATCAAATTAACTTTTTAACAAGATTAAATATGAGTGACACTGGATGAAAAAGAGTCAGCTATAGAACTGGCAGTTGCTGAAATAGATTTCCATAAAACCTTTCCAGCAAGAATACATTATGTACACACTCATCTCGCACAAGGTTCTAGGAGGTATCTGATTATCGTAAATTAGATTACTTACATGATTTATATCTACAGCTGGGAATTCCATGCTTTTAATTCTGGGCAAACATTTGGCCCTTGGTCCTTTAATATAGTACATAGTATGTATGTATATATGTAGCACAATTTTGTAAGGGCCATGTCTAATGTCGGTGAGCATCTATTGGGAAAAGATTGCTCTGTTTTCTGTGGCCGAAAGAATGAGTAATAATGTGTATGTTTTGTGAAACAACAAACCTTATCTTGTAGGGAGCAGCCAAACATGGGAATTCCATGCTTTTGCTTCTTGGCAAACATGGCCTTGGTCCTTGGTTGATTATAAGACAACGCTGATTATAAGACAACCCCCCCCAAAATCTGAATATTAATTTAGGAAAAAAGGAAAAGCCTGAATATAAGACGACTCTATAGGGAAAAAAGTTTTACTAGTAAATATTAATTCATATAAACTATTTTTTCATATTTAATAAAAGCTAAGATTGAGATTTTTTTTGTTTTTATTTCCTTTTATTTGCCAACCTGCCCCCCACAGTTATGCACATCTGCCCCAGGCAGAAATGCCTTATACCTCCCTATATGCCTCTCTGGCTCCCTGATATGCCTTATACCCTCCTATATACCACTCTGCCTCCAGAAATGCCTTATACCCCCTATATATCCCTCAAGAGCAGGGCTCTCTCCATCTAATGTATCGTTTGTCTTAGTCTGTCAATTCTTGTCTTGTCGTACCCCTTCAATATATGTATTGTATTAAGAGCTGCATAAACTGTTGGCGCTAATATATAATAAGGTATATCAGGGAGGCAGAGTGGCATATAGGGGGTATAAGGCATATCAGGGGGCAGAGTGGCATATAAGGGAGGCAGAGTGGCATATAGGGGTATAAGGCTTATCTGGGGGGCAGAGTGGCATATCAGGGAGGCAGAGTGGGATATAGGGGGGCATAAGGCAGAGTAGCAAGCCGTGCGGCAGATGTACATAACTGGGGGCAGGTTGGCAAATAAAAGGAAATAAAAAACAAAAAAAATGCATTTTTCTCAATCATAGTTTTTATTAAATATGAAAAATAGTTTACATGTGAAATCATATTTACTAGTAAAACTTTTTTCTCATAGGGTAGTCTTATATTCAGGCCTTTTTTTCTAAATTCATTTTTAAATTTTGGGAGGTCCTCTTATAATCAGGGTCGTCTTATAACCGAGCAAATACGGTATATATATAAACAAACTTAATTTAAATGGAATATTTTAAATCAGAAACAATATCACAACTATCTTTGTTACATTACAAATTAAAATGTCTTTGAAGTTTACAGATGAGCCAACTCAGACTTGTTTATAAATCATAAAGTAAAGTTATAGCACCTTTTATGCAAATGATAAAAAAAAAACCTGAACCCAAAATGTTCCTGGATCATGTGAATGGTTTTGTATGGTGGATCTCATAGAGGAGATTTTATTTTCTTAACACATATAACCCCATGCTCACTAATCACTGCAATAGGGTCAAATACGTCTGGCAAGCTTCCTCCTTTATAAGACTCCCACAGCTTACACTCTTTTAGCCCCTGTGTGATTTTTACTGTATTTAGGGGGAAAAACACCTACAAAGCTATACAGTGTTTGTCTTTTTACACTTAAATGTTGATGTTTAATTATGACAATGAGATTATTTCATTTTTTTTTCTAAGTATTGCAGTATATTTTATAATATGTATATTTTAAAGGAGTGAATACAGCTGCTTAAATACTTGTGACTCAAAGCTTTCGGAACACGATTAAATCAACAATCCACTGTAAAACCCTACTAAACAACTCTTGCCCTCTGGTGGAAATCCTCTTATCTGCTTAGGAATTAAGTTTAATGTCATTGAAATGACTTTAGATAAACACAATTTAACCCACAATGGCTCTGTCAGTGGTGAAATCCGTAGGAGAAAATTAGGAAACAGACTACTCAATTTAAAGCTGTTGCGCATATTCAGGACGACTTAGTAATGGGGTTGCTTCACAGGGAATCAATTTCATCCAATAGATAACAAAAGGACCCCAATGTGCGTAATTGCTACATTAATTATCCTTACAGAGCTGGCATTTTGAAAGAGATGTGGAAGTTTTCAAACTGTGGAAGCTATTCTATATTTCTTTTGGAAATGTCTAATTTTATTCTTGGCACCAGAAAAAGGCTAACATGATATAATCTGGCTCATTCGCTTTTTTGTCCATAAAGTACCAAAATGGCTAGATTGAAAGGTTATAAAGCTCTGTTCTGCTGTTTCTGTCCAAAGAAGATTTTCAAACAATAATGCAGAAACAGTGATTGAAGTCTTAAAAATTATACTTTTACATGATTAAAGACTTATTTCTGGAGTTAAGAGAAATGGACTGTACTAAGAATGTTTTTAACCAATTCTACATTAAATTAAAGAATCATTACTTTTTTTGGTGGAACAGCAAATTTTAATGACTCTGTTTATCACAAAAAAATACTGGGTAAATACACGTGGTAACAAAAGATGAAAACGTATCAATTGCAATTTAATTTTCTTAAAATGTGTTGCATTAATATAACCAAACTATTACGCTCTAAAGACACATTTTTACAATAAATAATCACAAAATATGTTTACATGACTATCCAACATTGTCTAATTTTCATATTCTTTTGATTTTTAAGAAAAAATAGTCATTCAGAACAAATATATGTGCATACACTATATAGACAAAAGTATTAGGAAACCAGGCCATAGCACAAACAGGCACTTTTATGACATTGCATTCTGAAAACATAAATCGTTTAACCCCTTAAGGACAATGGACGGTCCCTAAATCCATTGAAAACAATGCATTTTGAGCCTGTACATGGCTTTGTCATTAAGGGGTTAACATTACAAATGCTCTACTGGATGAATTGGAAAAAAAGTCCCACAGAAAAACTCCAAAATCTTGTGGAAAGCCTTCCCAGAAGAGTGGAAGCTGTTATAGGGGGAGCTATAAGCCTATCAATGTCTTAAAGTAATGATCAGGTGTCTCAATACATTTGTCCATATATATATATATATATATTATATATATACATATACGTATAATATATAATATATATATATATATGTATATACAGTATCCCTGAAAAATTGTCAACTATTTTTCAACATTCTATTTTCTGCAGAAAGTATATAATGTTTACTACATGCTTGCAACCAGGGCACTCTACTTTTCAATGTATGTAAGGTGTTGTGTAAATAAAATATATAAATACAACATAGTAATAATAATAATTAGCAAAACACAGAATGGGTAATTTATGTATCAAACATTTTGATTCATGGCATTGATTCCTTTATTTTTAGCAAACCATGTTTCTTTATTCTGCTATTGTATCTTTTAGTTTTGTAAGTCCAAATTGTTATGTTGTGTACTAATTGTTTACCCATTGTGCAGTGCTGCAAAATATGATGGAGCTATATAAATCAATAAAATAAATAAATGTAATAATAATAATAATAACTAACTTTTTAAAATATTGTTTTATTTAACAAAGGTGCCATTTAATGCCATTTAATACATATTTTTTTTTTAAATATCCCACATATATTTTTATATGTGACCCTGCATGTGGCAATTAATACTTTGGTACGTTAACAGATTTTTCTTTTTGGTCCCATGCAGAACTGTCATTTTCGTTATTAGAGAACTGCATTCATTTTCTTTAGACAAGCAAATATTGAAGTCACTATTACATAAAGATGTAATAAGAATGTTAAAGGCAAATGAATGACCATTAATCTCATCCAGTAAACTGTGGTAGTTGCTTATGACAGATCCAAAGTGATACAATCTAGATTTTTGTAGCGTAATACAGATCCCTACGCAAACTTATTTATCCTTTTTTCGTCCTTCAATATTTCCTGGTGCCTGCAGTCCCGCTGTCCGCTGCTGTGGGTTTAATAAAAAGTGAAACCAACAGTTTATCTGAGCACAGCAGGGTGAAGAAGCAGCTTAGAGGGAGGTTTTTGATAGGCAATAATAAGACAATGTATCCATATGGAGAACAGAAGGAAGACTGAATTCCTTGTAAGCCAGGCCCCTCTGTTCTGAATGAGCAGTATAGTCACTGCTTCAGGGCAAAGGCTCTTTTAACATAACAACTGAGCAAAAGAGGTTAGGGGGGATCTTGTGCTCATTACAAACTCAGATTCCATGAATCATCTGTAGTGTCTTCCAGATACTTAACTGAGGCAAGTGTGTACCCTGCGTGTAGGATACCCAGCTCTCTTGGCTAATAACTTACCCAAACAAGCTTTTGTCTCTTTGTCATTTCAATCTGAAAAGCCTGCTCCAGGTCCATTCTGTTAAGACCAATAAAATCAAATCCCTTTAGGGAATTAGACTCTTGTCTATTGTGTGTCTGGCTATTAAAATTAAACCGGATGCAAAAATATGCTTAACTTATGGGTTTTTTACCCAAGGGTCGAGTTGTCTTAATTTGCATCCGTTTTGATGCTCATAGAGCATTTTGTAATCTTTAAATTTAGATTTAGTAGCTTTAAATCATAAACTATTAGTTTACTTTTTCTGCATATGTTTTTACTATTTTTTATTACTGTTATTATTATTGTGTATTTTTTAAACAGGTAAAATCAGCCAACTTGCACACCAACATCAATAAACCGATTTTAGCCTAGTGGTTTTCTTAGACTAATATTTACATGTTAGATTATTAGACTAATAACAGTAATACATTTCTACAATGCATATTTTGTTAAAATGTGTGTTCTAGCTATATGGTGCTGCTGTTGGTAAGCCAATTTTAAATTAGAAATCTGAGACATTTGATTTTGCTAGAGGTTTAAAACAATTATTTTACTTGCTATATTTAAATATCCTTATTTTAATTGTAATTATTTAGTTGGTATTAAAGTTTGGGAAAGTTAAATGAAAAAGCCGGTTAAAAAGGTGCTAACTACAAGCAATGTCTGTAATGTATTGCAGTTTTCTCTTGTGGTGAAGAGGCATACTAGACTGTAATAAACATTTCAACCTTTCTTATTTGTATTTACCAACAGGATGTGTTTCATAGGCAGACAACACTGCAGAGAATTTGATCAACAACCAGGCTTAAAAGATGGCCACTGTCCTGGTAGGAAAACTCACAAAATATAATTCACTCCAACATGTTCAAAGCAGCAAATGACTTTAATTATTAGTTACAATCTTGTCAATAATTATCACCCCATCTGTGAGTAATAAATGGCCACAGCTCCAGATCTGCATTATTATCATTTAAGGACACCAATGGGTGCATTAAAATGTTGAAGGAGGCATTGATCTGGTCTAAAAAAAAATCCTCATTACTAATCACACTTACAAACTAAGCACTTCAATGTTTCCTTTTTCGACTTTGCTTTGTGTTTGCTTGAAATTCTGCCCTTTGCTGCAGTCCAACTTTGAAACCGTGAACTTGGAGTTAAAAGTCTACATCTATTGTATAGTAAACAGTACCATGGATATAGTCTGTAGTAAGGTGATCAGATGTCCCCATTTTCAGGAGACTGTTCCTTAACAGCTCTAATGGTTGCATTTTCTAATGCCATCATGGACATTTATCATAATCGTTGTTGTGAAAATTTCCACCATCCAATTTATTTGATTGAATTATGTCTATTAAAATAACATCAGTGATATTAAATGTGACAACAATTATTTAAGGTATGAAATTCCAAGGGAGTACCGCACACTACCTCTCCAGTAACGCTCCCTTGTTTGCAGTATGTGTGCAGTCTGGGGCTAGGATTAAAATGCCATATCCGAGTGCTCTGCTGATGTGGCCATGAGGGAGGTATGTGCCATTTTTCTCAAATGATATTATCAATGACAATGTCATATTTCCCTATCTTTTCACCTAGCAGTCAGTTTAAACACCTATTCCCACTGACTTAACTATACATACCCTCCCTTACATTTCAGGTGCCCAGGAGGGGTGGAGGTGAGTTGTAGAGTGCAGATAATTCTCCCTGATAAACACTACCTAACCTACCTATGCATGGTTCAGGGCCACACACAAGACACAACCTTAAATAAAAAACTACTGAATAATTAAATATGGTAAAATTCCTATTGGATATTGTTAAAACCATCAGATGCATTGTAATCTCAATATGACCAGCCAGCATAACAAAATTAAACATAATGAAGAATTTCTCTTTCTTTTAGTCTTAACCTTGTAAAAGCTCTGGTTATATTTTCTTGCTTGCAACAGACATGAAATTATATTTGGCCCTGATATATTTTATACCTTGGTTCTTATAGCAAAACAGAGCATGCTAGAACCCTACAACAGATGAGTTAAATAATACAAGAGTAAAGTACATGTCATTGTCTTTAATGTGGCATTTGGACTTTATTTAATGAGATGCACAATCCATTCTAAAAGCCCATTTAATTCTGTAGCACTCGGGTTCAGTGGCCATTTTAATGCTGACACACAAGTGATGGCAATTCTATTAAGCCTGGGGACATTCTGTCCATATATATACGGTAGCTCAACAATAATAATCAAAGGATTATGACAGCACTCACCATCTCTACACAATGATATATAACCAGTAAGGTGACCAAGAAATATAGCTGCTACTAAAAGTGCCTTGGTATTGAAGTGGTCTGAATATTTCTTGGATATATAATGGATTCATACTCAAATACTTATTGCAAAGTGTTTTATTGTTAATGGAAAAGAAAGGCATCAGCTTCATGTGATATGCGAGGTTTCTTTTCAAAAGATGGATAATGATATTTTCTATATGGTCGAGGGAAGGAGATACAGAAATAAAAAAATGATCGATTTTCCAAGAAGAAGACAAATGAAGGCTGTGTAATATTGCTAATTTATTCGGTATGATACTATGCACCGTTTACGTTTATCCAAATAAAGTTAATTCTTTACTGATGAATGCCATGCAAAAAAGTAGACACATCTGTACTTCTCTGACAAACACGTTTTGCAATGTCAAATGACAAAATCATATATTGCAGCAAACAATAAGAAGAAAGTAAAATGTTTATTCAAGCATACAATCAGCATATTCCTTTTCATACCCCAATTTACTGGAGGCTTCAGCAGTCAAGGTTTCCTAAAGCTATATAAAACTTGCCGGTTGATTTAACTTGCTTTTTTTTAAAAAAACTCCTGTTTTTCTTTATGTAAACTGGTGTGATTGCAAAAGAGCCCATCATCTGATCTGGAAAGAAGAAGAGGAAACAAGATTTTTTTTCAGTGAGGGAATAACAAGAGATTGACATAGCGATGACAGAGCGATATAGAAACTAGTAACTAATATATTAGTTTAGACATTATGACAATAATTTTATTTGGAGTGCTAGAGGCAGGAAAGCCTACTGTAGAGTGACACAAATGGGAAACGATGAACCAGATATTGTGCTGGACTACACATGAGCAATCCCAGACTGCCATGCTGTATATAGGGCCCTTCTGTGTGTCAGGGTGTCAGGTGCCCAGAAGGCACCAGTTAGTAGTAGACAATCGAGACCAGGTCTGGTACACGGGAGGGCAACACCACGATAAGGATAGCCGTGTCTGGAACACGGGAGAGCAACACCAGGACAAAAATAGCCAGGTCTGGTACACGGGAGAGCAACACCACAATAAGGATAGCCGGTCTGGTACACGGAGAGCAACACCACGATAAAGGATAGCCAGGTCTGGTACAAGGAGAGCAACACCGCGATAAGGATAGCCGGGTCTGGTACACGGGAGAGCAACACCGCGATAAGGATAGCCAGGTCTGGTACAAGGGAGAGCAACACCACGATAAGGAGAGCAACAGGGAAAATATATAGAAAAGGCACAGAGGTCTAATCAGTACAATAAATAGCACTGACTGACTAAATCTCAGTGCTCGTTTTTAAAATTGGCCGCTAGTGGATGCTATGCCCATGTGTGTGACATCACTCAAGAGCGTTCCACGCATAAAGTTGAGTGAGAGATCACACGTCTACAGGAAAACGTGTTGCGTGTGAAGGAGGAAGTGTCGGACGCGACAGAGGACCTGATGTTCAGGGCGAACAGGCAGTCCGGTGAGTAATGCGAGTGGAGACCCTGACACAGGGAGAACTTAAAGAGATATGGTGTTTAAAGTAGCTAGGCTTTGGAATGTGATTCCCCAACTTCTGAGGGGCCAGGCCTAGTTGGGCTTGAGTGTGACTGTTAAGCCTCTGTCCTTATTAGGGCTCTGAGATGCTTTAAATTGAATTATTAAATTAAGTTTTATTTGGTTCTAAAGTTACATAATTTCATATGTTAGGCTAATAATGGTACAGTATAAAATCAATATATCAATAATATTATCAATAAGTAGTGTCGTGCTCCAATGATGTCACCACACTAGGATAATGCGAGTCCCAAGGTTAATAACTTAACAATTACGTTCTGCTAACCTATTGACAGATACTTAATGTGAATGCAACACTCACTGACACGCTGTCATATGTTTCAGGTTATTGTATCTAGCAAGTCAATACATCAGCAGGTAATAATGCATCCAGCATATTCTAATCGTATTTCTCTGATTTATACTTGCTGCATCTAACTGATCTTAGTTCTTATATCAGAATTTAACAATTAAAGTTTCATATGTTATTGCTTTTGATATTAGAATGACTATAATTATCATGACCATTGACACACGTAATCCTAATGAGAATTATGTGGTAATTATGGTCATGATATGTGTCCCACAGTGTTGATGGCAGTGGGCCAGTAGAGGATTTGCATGCAAATAACCATGCTTTGTGCGTTTAGTCACTGAGTTATTTTCAGTACTACCTCTAAAGTTAGAAGTTAGATCTTCTGATATACTAGAGTTAAAGACCTTTAGATTTTTTGTTATTTCTAGAGACATTTTTAGTTTTTATAATTTCATTTTTTATATTTAATACATTCTTGTGATTTCTTAATGCTGCAATTTGAATTATGAGTTTTCAAATGTACACCTTCACCGCATGTCAAATTAATATGTGATATATTCATTATAACAGCTATTTAATTTCCTTTAAATTCTTTTATATATTTTGTATTTTGTAATTATCAATCTAAACTTCCTAAAACTAACATTTAAAAAAAAATAAAGAAAAATAAAGTGTATTACAGAACAAAATACGATCACATCACATAATCAGAATATAACACTTGTTTCAAAAACAAATATATTAAATAAGTTTTATTTTTATTACAGCCACTTAATTTATTACAACCACTTAAATGATACATTGTCTACTTTAATGTTTTTCTTTGTTCTGGAACTGCTTCTGAAGTAGGTGTTACAACATGGTATCAAGAATGGCCGCTAGCAAACAGATACTATGGAGAGGTGGCTGGATGGCCAGCTTTATATTTACTGGTTTTGATATGTAAGCAAAACTTGCTTAACTATTGAAAGTCTACAAGAGTTCTCAGTTTAAGCAACTGAACAAACAAACTGTTTTGCGTGCAAGAAAAATAAGCTCCCTTGAACAAACATATATGGCTTTGTACTTCCCAAACAAGGTGGTAAGCAAGATCATGGTATCATTAACTGGAAAGCTTTAACTCAAGTAAGTTTTCCTCTGTTTCTAAGGTACAGAAGAACAACGGTGACATCATTTAGATGTGTCGGTTTTGCTGTATAGACAAGCACTGTAACTGAATAGGTAACTTTCACGTATTGATTTTTTTTCTATTTATTAGTCTATTAGTACATCTTGCATTCTGGATTAGAGGGAATTATCCAGACTAAGCTCTGGTATCAGCCATAGTTATCCAGTTAAATACTAAATGTAATAGGTACTTCAAAGACCAGAAATAGGGACTTTAATCAAAGCACTAAGTGCCATATCAAGTGTTTGCAGGGGGTGGTTTAGTGCATGGGTGCATGGAGATCTCTTCCCCATTTCCTTCATCACTACACTTTAGTAGCAAATGCAAGTATGAGACATTTCAAGTATGAGATATTTTGACATTTCTTGTGCCTACCTGTGTCCATATGTCAAAAGGTGAGGGGTACTTTTGAGCTCTACAGAGATATCTCTAGGACTTGATTTTTTGCAATGTAAAATAGACAGGCTTTCTAAGTCTGCTGTGAATTCCAAAAATGAAGAAATAAATGGTTCCAGTGTCTGGACATTTTTTATCATAATGCAAATGTTTTTGCGGTTGTCAGAGACTATCTGTATTGACTGGTCAACTTTATACTCTAATGTGTGAGCAATTGGTTGCATTTTCCAAGACACGGATACTTTTCTGTTGTTCGAACAAACCCATTATCTGCTTGCTTTTTCTCATTGGTTCTTGTAGGGCTACTAGGGATAAAATAAAAGTGTGCAGAACTGGGACAATGTAGAGGTGGTCTTACTGTATTCTAAATCTAAAATAAAAGTATTTTCTAAATATAATATAATTACTTTGAATTTATTTCAATTTTTATTGAAGAAATCAACAAAGAATAATTTTCTTATATTGTTATTACTAATATGCAGCCAAAAAAATAATTTTTGAAACCCCTTCCTCATCCCAACACAGAGCAATCAGCTTTGGATTTGGCTGTATTAAATAAATCACTTGTTGATATTGCTGTATCAATTGTGTTGAATATACCTAGATACGCCACAATGATTTCTCCTTTTGTCCTGTTCACAGAGCAGTTTCAGTGAAACACTACAGTAGACTTTTCCATGAGTCCTATACTAAACATCATCCACATCAGAGACTTAAGCATTCCTTTCAACACTACATTAAGCACATGCTACATTTAAATACCTCAAATAGAATAGTATGCCCTGTGTTTTTCTGCAAAACATGCCCTTCGGCCATATTAGATTCTAAATGTAGGTTTAACTGTCTCCTGTTCATCCACCTCCTGAATGATAATACATTTATATTACACATTCTTTTTGTTTCGAGAAGTGCCTAACAAATACAGTTGTCTATGATTATTTTAATGTGGACCACAATGAATCTATTTTAGTCTTAGAAATGGTCCCAGTGAAAATGAATTGAGGCAGGAAGATGAAATGAGTTTCAAACTGAATGGGAATGAGTATTCTCACAATGAAGACGTGCAAAGTAGTAATTAAAATAATGGGAGTTAATGAGCTGGATGGTTCTCAATCAACCTGGTTGAAAACTCATTTTACCAAATAGTTTCTAAACAAGTTTCTAGCACATTTTAAAAAAATATTCAGATGAAAAGAGTACAGTGTTTTTGCTTGATTTTAATACCATGTAGACTTGTGCACACATTTTGATGAGTTGATCCCTCAAAGTATGGTGGTAAGGCAGCAGGAGCAGTAGTAGTAGGGCACTGGTAATACACTGAGAGGTAGACACATCCTGCCCCTTGTTAAAGAAGGACAAAATATATTAAGAATTCATCCTCAAGTAACAAAGAAGACTGAGGAACACAGCAAGAGGCATGGCAGACACAGGCAAACAGACAAATCCAGCACTGAATTTTTCCAATATTGAAACAAATTAAAATAAATGATCACTCAGAGTAAGGGAGAGGAACATCACTTGCAGCAGTAGCAGGGAATGTGATCTGGACAGAATTTCCACAATAGTAAAACAACAAAGAAAATAACTATCCATCCCAAAGTAAGGAAGGCGACTGAGGAGCAGCAGTATGACACTGGGCCTGAGAAGGCAATGGCACACAGACATGTCTAGCCACTTGGTGCAGGACTGAATTTCCACAATATATGAAAGATTAAAATAACTGTTCTCTCAGATTGAAGGAGAAAGAGGAGCAGCAACAGTAAGGGACTGGGCATGGGTCTTGGCAGACACCAGCAGACAGAGACATGCAGTTCCTCAGGACTGAATTTCCACAATATTCAAAAAGCTTAAAATAATTGACCACCCCAGAGTAAGAAAGGAACAGCAACAGAAGGAGCAGTAGGGCACTGGGCCTTGACAAGCACTGGCAGACAGACAAATCCAGTTACTGTTATACAGGACAGTAGGGCACTAGGCCAGGGCAGATACTACTAGACAGACACATCCAGCCACTTGAATACAAGTGTGCAGTGGTGGGTGGGCATGAAAGCAACTGCTGGGCCACTAAGGAGAGGCCAGATAACAGCATTCTGGTCTCAATAACATAGAGGGTCGGTAGTAGGGGGAAATGGCAGTTCTTCAAGGTAGGCTTTGACCATTTCAGTGGTGCTAGACTGACTTTGGGGAGATTGGGTCTCACCCATCAAAGTATCAAAGGCCTCTGTCCAAATGACTGATGCTCTGGTGGATCTAGGGTTACTACTCTGCATAGCTGCAAGGGATTGGGAATCAGACATGTAGGTGGCTCTACTGACACTACTGCTGGGAATTTTCATTTTTGAACTCTTGCATATCTCCTTAACTTAGCATGCCCCTTGTGTGCTGCAACTCATGGTGGACTTTTAAAATATTTTTAACATTTAAAAATGTTTTTAAGGTCCAACTTGCCCGTAAACCTTGGGTCATAGAGGATGCCAGCACGTACTCTGAGGTATCCATTAGAGTTGAGCAACTCTATTCTTTGCCTGCAGGGGCCTCCTCTGCCATCAACCAATGAAGTGCACCTGTACTTCATTGGTTGATGGCAGACGAGCCCCCTGCTGGCGACCAATAGAGTCGCTCGTACAGACTTTTAAAATTCTGGTGCCGCAACTTGGCCACTGGTCTCCCCGCTCCAAGAGTTAAAGGTATGTATGAACGACCAATAGAGTCACTTGTATGGACCTTTAACTCTTGGAGCAGGCATGGTCTGCCCAGGCCAAGTTGCGCCGTCAGGAGTGAAAGGGCCGTGCGACTGAGCCTATTGGTCGCCTGCAGGGACCTCCTCTGGCATCAACCAATTGGCGAACAATAGAGGCCTTTTCACTCCTGATGGCGAACCTACGGATTTCCGCTCCCGTTGTTGTGTGTCTTCGTATACATTTTGCCGCTGCCATGTTCGTATGTTCCATATTGGGGCTGAACAACGAAAATGCACCCTTTGTGTTCGTTTTCATGTTCACCCGAATACGAATGCACAAGTCTAGTATCCATTATGCCTTGCATGTGACCTGTCAGCTCCTCTGTCAGCCTTTCAACCTCCACGGGTGATCTTTTGCCCAGAAAGAACTCATTTTGTTCCAGGAAGTCATGCAATTGTCGTTTAAGGTAGGTAAAGTAGAGGGATGGCCTGGCCCAATGTCAGGGTTATGCTTCAACCAATAATAGAGATCTACAGACAGCCTGCCAGGTCATGCCCAAAACAGGCCCTAAACCTGGGACCTCACATTTTCATGCAGGTTCTCAGTTCTATGGATAAAACAGAACAAATTCTGGGGATACAGCTTTAAAAATACTCTGTAAAAAAATAAAAACCACAAATGGTGCAATAATGTTTAAAAGGTTTAAAACAGCCCCCACTAGTTGTGCCACACTCACAAGATTGTAGTAGGAACTGTGCCTTTAAGATAGCCTGTATCTTAGGAATCCTGGGGATTTACTGGAACTTTTAAAACCACCTCAAAGTTTTAAAAACCGGTCATCTGCTGGATACAAACGAATGATAGGCAGGCAGGGTCTCTTCCAAAAAGCTCTTTATTTAAAATAGCCCATTAAAAATGCTTCATGTTTTAAGAAACTAAGTCCAGTTCTGTTTGCTACTTGTCGTATGTGAAATGATCCCCACCAAGGATATAGTGGTCGCAGGTCAGATGTTAGGACTTGCGTGTTTAAAACATTAAAAGGACACCAGGAGCAGAAAATAATGTTTTTTAAAAAACGTAGTTATTTTCAGCTTTCTGGTTAAAAACCATTAAAAGGTCAGTAAAAATCTATAAAATTAGCACATATGTGTTTCACCTACTAAATAGGCTTCCTCAGAGTGTCTACTATATCCTTGGTGTGCGCAATCCATTTATTGCTCACCATATTGTGAGTACATAGTGAACTGTTTTTATTTGTTTTATTCATTTTACATATACAGAAAGCACTATGTCTATTTCTGTTTAACTTTTTATGTGCACCTTATCTTGAGAACGAAAGAAAGAACAACACAGGACTGCTGTTAAAGATATCCCCAGTCGAGGATTGTATAGCCCATGCAAGTATTGTGGGACTAATTGGTAAAGTCCCTGAAAAATGTGAGTATCCATTCTTTAACTCTTTACCACACCTTGCCAGCCAGATATTATACTACTGTGCATTTCCGCTTCCCGTGATGCCACGAACATAAGGTAGGCTAGATGGGGAAGGGATCAGGGAGATTAGTAGATGAAGATGATCATGAAGATTCTTCGAGTTGTGTGTTTGTCTACATTTTACCGCCGCTATCTTCTCTTCTTCATGTCTTTGGGAACGAACACGAAAACGCACTCTTCGTGTTCGTTTTCATGTTCGCCCGAAGACGAATGCACAAGTCTAGTAACTACCCCAGAAGTATATAATCCCATCACTTGCTGAGTGGATTATCTGTGGTTGACAGCCAGGATCTGCAACCAGGGAGTGACCTCCATTGTTTCAGTTTAATGTCAGACCCCCCCCCAACCACCAAGGTGCATTAATGTGTTGTATAAGTCAGGCTCTGCCCACCCAAGTTCCACCACTACAAACATTTACCCTGGCCAAAACTTGGAACTGATTTGGGCCAGTAATAGATAGTGGAGGTTGGGACCCCATTGTATTGTTAATCCCTTTACTGACCCTGTTGTCTCTGGGATGCAGATTAAGGGGGCGGTTTGTATCCCAATATCTTGTTTTATGTTAATGTGTGTTTTGCTGGCTATTTCCAGCCCTGCAAGTGAAGAATAAAGAAGTCTTCATTTTGGTTATACCTGAGTTTTGGCTAGTGACTGGGAAACCGGGAAAAGAGTGTGTTGTCGCAGGCTAAGGGAACACAGAGGAGGTAGTCGGTCAGACTTGTTGCTTGTACCCTAAATTCCATTGCTCAGCTTGTGCTGTTATGTGAAATCTGAGTTCTTGACAACCTACCTGACTATGAATCTGTGCTGCCTGCATCTAAATCATCTGGCTATGCTTCTGGTTATCTCTCTCTACTGCGCCATGGACCTGGCTTTGTGCCTACTCACGCTTCTTGTGTGATTTATAGCTTGCAAAAAAGCTTGTCCTTCAACAATGAGATACACCACTGATAAAGGAGGACAATACAGTTCTGCTAAAATAGTGTGACAGAGGAGGAGATCATGGGGAGCAAGGGCCTGACATGTTAAATGATATGCATTTTAAGCCCCTATATGCCACTCTGTCTCCAGAACTGCCTTGTTGCCCCCTATATGCCACTCTGACATTTAGGGGGTTAAAAGGCATATCATGGGATAGAGTGGCATATAGGGGGGTATAAGGCCTATCAGGGAGGCAGAGTGGCATATAGGGGGGCATAAGGCTTTTACCTAAAAAATATTATACAGTTTGTTCAAAAAAATAAATTAGTTTACTGACCTTCTACTTCTTCCACTTTGGGGCTTTTTCATCTTGACCTCCGTCCTCTGGTAGCTGCAGACTGCCGTTTTCTATGCTAACAGAATGTCAGTGACACGACATCCTGTGCTCCAGCAGTCTGAGTGCAAGGGGGCGGAGCTTTCACCTCTCACTCAGCTCCCATCACTATGCGGCCATCAGATTGCTGGAAATGTAATCTAAAAAAACAAGTATTAAAGTAGCTCCGGCCGGCGGCATCAGCACGCATCGGCCGTTTAGATTAGATTTACAGAAATCTGATGGCCGCATAGTGATGGGAGCAGCGTGAGCTGGTGAAAGCGCCGTGCGAGGGGGCAGAGCTTTCACCCCTCACACTGCTCCCATCACTAGGCGGCCATCGCACACGGGCGCTGGGTGCTGATGCGGCCGGCCGGCGCTACTTTAATTTTTTTTTTTAAATTTAATATGGCAAAGCTGGTCCGGTCTGGCTTAAAGTAGCGCCGGCCTGGCCGCATCAGCACCCAGTGGCTGTTTAGATTAGATTTTGGGGCGCCGGAGGAGGCTTCCAATGTTGGTTTGCCGGCCGCCCGGCCCACGGATCTGCCGGTGGGCCAGTCCGGCTCTGCTCAGAACAGCTGCTGCATGCAGTTCTTGATAGTTCTGACCTCAAACAAGAAAGCTTCAGCCTACTTGGAAATGATATGCCAGGGCTCACCTGGCTACTTTTTCAAACATGCCTGCCCAGCTCTGTCCAACCAACAAAAACTGGAATCACCTCTTCTCACACATACACTTCCCTTTCATATTACTGGACATGCAAAGCAAACATTTAAATGTATAAGCAACTCAGGAATTTCACACAGTTGAGTGCCTAATGTTGTCACCAATACTTATTGTTTTTGTTGTACACAAACAATAGTTTTGCCTAAAAAATGGCCCTGAAATAAATGAAAAGATGTCTGCTACACTAATATATCTAATGCTTTGCTCGTCCATGACCATCAATGAGACTACCCCCTTCTATTTGGCCACTTCTACCTATCAGTCATTTATATGTACCCTCCTGCACACAGTCCCTCCCACTTTTCTTCATCAAAGAGTACCAAAACTGGTAGTAATTGCAGCAAAAGAATAAATTATTTTTAACAAAATAGATTTTGCCATTTGTTTTTGTTTTGTAAGGGACTTCATTATATGAAATTTGTATACGCAAATTTTGTTAAAAAAATAGTTTATTCAAATTCACAAGACTAACTAAATATGCCATTGGATACAACACAGAATTAGTATGATCCTGGTTGTGACATATTGTTTGAAATTTCTACAGGTGTGTAATTTTTGAAGTTAGAATCCTGATGCTTTTAAATGCTGCAACTTTTAATCTTAAAACGAGTCCTTAAAACCCAGTGATGTGTCTCTGCTGCTGACAAACAAACTGAAATCAATCTGATGTTCTGTTCTGTTTCCTCCTTTCTCCCTGGATATATGGATATATTTATATATGGATATATAAAAATGACACACACACACATATATATATATATATATATTATTATTTTAACTAGCAATTTGAGGCAATGAGGCAGAGGGTAATTAACATTATCAAGAAGGTATAATGGGTGACCAGAACCCAGATAGAAGCCCCATTCGATTTCTAAAGAGCCATTGTAATGTAATGAGACTCCAGTCAAGTGCAGCTAGTAATGGAGAGGAACATTTTACATTCATCTACCTATCTGTACCTAGTATGCTAGACAATAACTTTAATTTGAGAGAGATGGGTGGATTCATGTGAAAGGTGCTGTCCATTTCTGTATCAGTCATTGCATCTAGTGTTCCATCTTATGTGTGTGCACATAGCTTTTAGAGAGAGTACACACGTCAGAAAATTGTGCGCACAACCAGTAGCGTACCTAGCTGGGGGGCGGGTGTTCGCTACTGGTTGTGCGCATGGCACCCCTCCAGAGACGGACGGTAATGTCCGCTGCTAGAGGAGCAGGCTCGGTTGGGGAGATGCTGTGCGTCGGGATTTGATGTCATATCTCGGCGCACAACACTGAAGCCACGCCCACCACCTTCCACACTCACTGCATCATAAGGACAGTACCCAGAAGAAGAGGAAGAACGAAGAGGAGGAGGAGAAGTGACAGTGACAGAGAAAAGGTAGGAAAACTTTCAGTGAGAGTTTTGAGAGTGATGGGTGTTATGCTGTAGTTTATGCTGAATGTTTGTGAATGAGTGTGTGTGATACTATGGATATTGCTGTTAATATATTATATATATTGTTATTGATTTTTTTGCCTAATTTTGGTGTGTTTCTTACTTTTAATAAAAGTGTTTTTTTTGGTTTTGTTCTTTAAGGTGAATGCTGAATTTTTGGTTTCAGTCCAGAATTTTCATTTCGTTGCATCCCTAGTATATACTAGGCCAGACACTGAAGGCCTAGTGATAGGGATTACGCTGTACCACCATCAATATTTGCCTCAGTATATAGTAATAGGTGTTATGCTGTACTCCGTCAATGTTTGCCTCAGTATATAGAGCTAGGTGTTATGCTGTACCCCCTGAATGTTTGTCTCAGTATATAGTGATATGTGTTATGCTTTACCACCGTCAGTGTGTGCCTCAGTATATAATGATAACAGTTATTCTGTACCACTGTCAATGTCTCCCTCAGTATATAATGAAACAGTAATCCTATACCGCCGTCAATATTTCCCTCAGTATATAACAATAACAGTTATGCTGTACCCGCGTCCATGTTTGCCTCAGTATAGTATATAATGA
>VKOC01002663.1:0-18306 GCA_009364415.1 Spea multiplicata | reverse complement strand
CCCACTTGCAGGGTACTCGACTTTGGAGTCCACTTACTGGGGCGCTGGCGGCAGGTTCTGGAGCAAGGCAGGTTCTGGAGCAAGGCAGGTTCTGGAGCCACTCAGGAATCAAACAGGTAGTCCTTTGACTTCAATGTCAAGGCCCAGACTGCAGGGCTGGGCAGGCTTATAAAGGCTGTGATAATCAGGTAAGCAACTGCAGCTGGACCTGATAATTGGTTTGAGTGGTTCTGAAATGCAAGGGCGGTCACTAGTGGCTGGAAACATGAAATGAGCAACGTAAAATATAAACAAGTCCAGTCAGCGCATGGGGAAACGTGACAAAGACAAGGTTTTTTTCAGAGCAAATGCGTAGACAAGTTCCACTGCAGCTGGAAGGAGGTGTGGCTAGCACCCTGATCTCTGACAGTCGGGGAAGGTCTGCGTGATGGACGCAGACAACCCCCGCTGCTAGCCACACCTCCTTCCGGCTGCAAGGTAACGTCTACACGCTGCCCCAGCTACATGACTCAGAAGTACCGGTAAGTTTGGAGGAGGGAGGGGGAGGGAGTGTTTAATGGGGCGTAAGGCATTTCTGAAGGCAGAAATGCCTTTTAACCCCCTTAATGCCACTCTGCCTCCAGAAATGCCTTTTTAACCCTCTATACACCACTCTGGCTCCTGAAATGCCTTAAAACTCCCTATATACCACTCTTCCCTTAATTGCCTTTTAACCCTCTAAATGCCAGAGTGGCCATATAGGTATTAAGGCATTCTGGAGGGCAGAAGTGGCACATAGGGGGTCAAGTCATATCATGGGGCACAGTGGGCAAATATAGGGTCAAAAGGCAATATCCATGTAGGGGGTATAAGGCATTTTCTGGGGCAAAGGATGTGCATACTGGGGGGGGCTGGCTGAAATAGAAGGAAATTAAAAACCAAAATTATTTTTCATCATAGCTTTTATTAAAAAATGTTTAAATGAATTAACATTTACTGGTAAAACTTTTTTCCTATAGGGTCGTCTTATATTCACGCTTTTTCTTTTTTTCCTAAATAAATATTCAGATTTTGGGGGTAGTCTTATAATCAGGGTTGTCTTATAATCGAGCAAATACGGTAGATACATTTATAAATGCAATGGAGATTTTTTTTATAAGCTGCAAATTTAACACCACACAAACTAACACTTACCTTAACTCACATTAGGGCCTCTCACTTTATACTGCTCACATTTGACAGGATCACATATATGTTCCTTACTGCTTCTATCTCATGATACTTTTTCCCATACAACCTTGTGCCTAAATCAAATTCGTAAATCACTGCCACTGAGAAAATAAGTCACTTACTCTTATGACCTCTAAACTGTACCTTTTATGCTCCCATCTTCTCACTTTCAGTATTTTCCATTTACTCAAGCTAGTGTAATCAAAATGAAACACCAGAAGTGTTATGATCCTTGCATCTTAAAAATTTCCCCCATAGATAACTGATATCTGACATCATTCAAATATACTGATTATCTAGAACACAGGAAATATGAAAAAGTTAACTGAAAATTATTTTATCTTGATGTATTCAAATTCTATTGAGAAAGTGTCATCTCCCCTAGCCAAGCAAATACAAAGTAAGAAATATGTAATTAATGCAAACCTATTCTATGTTTTTGATATTATTTATAAGTTCAACTTACTCATTCAACTGTCCCCACCGCATATTGGGCTATATACTATATTCTATCTGTTAAGTACTATTGACAATTTATTCACACGATTTAGATGTTCAATCTGTGCATAACATTAAACATCCTTTAAAAAAAAGTGCTACTAGAATCATTTACTAGCAAAAGTAAAAAGCAAAATGTAAAAGCAGGGCAGTAGAGTTTTCACTTTACAATCAGCAAGCATGGAAAAGAAAAGTGATATTCCTAATTACAAGAGAAATGCTCTGCTTTCTAATAAAACAATAAATAAATAAAAATGTAAAGGGTATCCAAATTCTAAAAATACTGTATATAAAATAAAAAGTGTATTTTTTTTAAATGCTATAGTGCATAAGGAAGACTGTTTGCCCTCCAAAACATAATTTACTCAAACATGTGTATGTGAGGAACATACTTTTAGGGGATGTTGCTGAACATATGCTGTGAAAAAGATTCTAACCAAGTTACAAAAGATATGTGAAAATTGCATGTTTTTTCTCCAAATATTTTGAAAGAAAATGCGAAAATGCATAAAAAGTGGGAAAATAATTGTCTGTGAAATAGCCTGCATTTTTTTTTGCTTTTTACAATACATACCTGTCCTGATTTTATTCTATTCATTCACCTTGTCCTGTTGGATGGGGTGGGTACTCTAAAAGAGAAAGAGAAAAATACAATGGTATCATGAAAACCCTGAAAACACTTGTGGGAACACAGTGGGAAAAAACCCTTTATTCGTCAAGGGTTAATGTGAAAAGGGGTGGATGTGAAAACATTTGATTGGAAGAATCAGAAATCCCATACGCTATCTTGTGAAATTGGAAATGTTAATTCGCCATCTATGGCCAACAAATGGTACTGCAAAACTCTTCCAAGTAGGTAGGGTGACATGTTACAGGTATTACTTCTGGATCAATGGATAAAATGTGATCTGGTCTACATCTAAGTCACAAGTATAGACACACATAACGTGCTTAGGCTAATAACATGCAAACAATGATAACCTTAATGTCTGTATTGAACACCGAAATGAAAATGCTGGACCAAAACCAAAAATTCAGGGTTCACTTAGACGAAACTGAAAACGACCCCCCTTTAAAAATAATAACAAATCCCACACTTTTAATAAAAGTAAGTTACACACCAAAATTGTACAAAAAATTTAATAACAATGTTAATATATATATTATGATTGTTAACAGCAATCTCAGGCATACCCAGATTCCAGCATGTACTGGTTGGCTGGGCATGATAGGAGTGTGATTTATGTCAACAATCATATATAAATTAATATTGTTATTGTATTTTGTTGTCCAATTTTGGTGAGTTAACCACACTTTTATTAAAAGTAAGTAACACACCAAAATTGGACAAAAAAAATCAACAATATGACTTGGCATGATAGGAGTGTAATTTCTAACAGCAATCACACTCCTTCTATACCCAGGCAATCAGTAAATGCTGGAACCTACACATGATGGGACTGTGATTGCTGTTAGCATTCACACTCCTATCATGCCAAGTCAGCCAGTACATGCTGGTACAGGGTGGCTGTAAGTGATGTGCAGACCCCATACTGCTGGCAGCATCAATACACAAGGGGGCAGCTAGCCAGGTGTCAGCATGTACTGGCTGATTTGGGATGATATGAGTGTGATTCCTAACAGCAATCAGAGTCCCATCATGCCTAGGTTGCAGCACTTACATATCCATGCTATCCCACACACACTAATTCATTCATTGACAGATTAATTCCCTCAATCATGCATGCTCATTCAAACACCCTCCCCCACCCCTTACCTGCACTGCAGCTTTCTTGATGCTGCTCACAGACTTCAGCAGGGGGCGCAGCCTCCCTCTGCGTTCTCTTTTACTGCACAGAGAAAGCAGGACTGGAGCAGAGTCATTTGATGTCACGTGAACTCTGCTGAGTTCCGCTTCCTCTGTGCAGTACAAAAGACCCTCCCACAGGAGCAGGGCAGTAGCAGGGCTCTTATGATGCCGGCTGCCCTGACTAAATACTTAGTTCACTGAGTAAAATGCAAATCAATTATAACTCTTTTTTGTGTTGTTTTTTTGTTGTTATTTTGTCACTCTCTCACTGTTCAAATAAACGTACCATTAAAATTATAGACTGATCATGTCTTTGTCAAATATTTTTTCCTTCACTGTACCTCTTTTATATTTGCTTATATTTTACCATCAATTTTCATAACTATGGTTCTCAACTTAATTTTATTAGCCCATGTTAATACTTGCTTTACTCTTACAATATAGAGGTTAGCTAAATGCCTAAATGCGTTTGATGGTCTTGTGCAATGTTTACAAGGCCATTTGCTAAGGGATTTGTCAACAAACAGCAAGAGAACCAATTTAGCTCTTCCCATCATGGATATATTGGTATCAGATACAGGCATTCAAGTCAAGGAGATCGACATTTTAGCGTAGATTTTCCATACCATGAACAGTGAGAGTGGATGAAATAATAGTGCAAAATTTTAGCCCATCCAGTTTAGTGAAACTAGATCATATCCTGTACAGGAGATGAAAATGCATCATGGAACATTGTCATTTCAGATAACTTCTCCTGCCTCTCTCCATTGCCCCTCGCTAACAAGGGCCACAGATGTATTGTAAATATCTGGAAAAGGAAAGAAAGTCACTTCTCAGAAAATATCTCACATGAGCTTTTAGAAATGAGAAGGAAAATCACTCAATGAAAACTGAACTGGTTTTCTAACTATTAAAGATTAAAAGGTTCTGTGAATGTACTGTAACTCCAGACAGTGGGTTCTCAGGACAAGCTCAGACCCTGCAGGGTTTCTGTGGTATAATGTCTGATCCCCTGCATGACAGCAGGGATAATTTCTTTCAGTGTATAAGAGGGCAATATATTGGCACACTTTTTTTAACATTTTATTTTTTAAAAATTTGATGGCATGGTAGCAGGTAGCCATAGTAGGCACAAAGCAGGTATATTTTATTTATTATTCCTGAGGCTGCTGATCAGTCTCTGGCCAATCAGCACCACTTGTTCCTAGGGTGCCCACATTTCCTAACTGCCATTCAGGGACACTTACTTTGACGAGTGCATTGCATCACAGTTATGCTTGAGATTGGCGAAAATGTATCTACCAGTGCATTTTTCAGTATTTGTGCAATCACTGGCTACATAAAAAAGTCATACTTCTACATGTTAGACATGTCTTTTTTTGTTGTTTCTAATTAAGCAAGACCTTTTAAAAAATGAATAAATTACTAATCATATCTAATAAATTGAACAAAAGTTACACATTTCTTAATAAATGTAATGCATAACAAATATATTATCTTTGTCCCCAGTGACACATTGGACCCCAAACAGTGTCATCTTGATCCCCAGACAGCTTAACAGTGCCATGCTTGTCCCCTGTTTGCCAGTGCCATCTTTGTCACTAAACAGCTTCCCATTGCTAACCATCTTATTGTCAACCTTGTCCCCTGGCAGCTTCCCATTCCCAAGCATTCCCATTTGTCTTCATGAAATAGGTCTACCTGCACACATATTCACGATGACATGGAACTCATGAAGGTTTCAAAGGGTTAAAGATGCTTAAAGGAAGAGATTGAACCCGAGAGGAGGGGGAGACATGGGTAACAATCCCTTAGTTTGTATCAAAAAACTTTTGGGCATTTACACCCTAGGCTATATATGCACCCAAGGTATTACACCCAATTATTTGTAATCTGTACAGGACAAGGACCTAATTTATTCATACCTATTGTACCCCAATCAATATCTGTAGACGCCTATACACATTATGTAATTGAACTTATTTTACCTCCCTTTTTATTATGCCATAAACTGTACAGAGTTTAGTAAATATTTTATTGTTTTTCTCCGTACCGGGTCTCAAACCAGGGGCACCCGGATGAAGACCTGAAACCCCAACCACTAGACCATATGGCATGGCCAGTAAATCTATAATACCTATACAAGTATACAATTACTATATCACTTAAACTGAGAATACCACTTCTGTGCTCCCTATAGGTGCTTGTAGGATTCTGTTATTGAATTCTGTAGCATTATATTATATAATATTATATTTTTGCTCATTGTTTTTAGGGGTTTTAGTAAACAGTAGTTATTATTGTTGTGTTAAGTCACTGTAGCTTTTTTGATGTTTGTAAACCTCTCAGTGTCAGATGCACAGACGCACACACATGATGCACACACGGAGGATGTGCAATATGACATCATATTCTTCTCCCAGAACCACAGACAGATCTTAGCCCACGACTGACCAGAATCCACTCCATCCCATCAGCAGCTCTTACTAAACCAAGTCTAAGTTTCAAGAGGGCAGTTGATAAGGGTGCAAAACCAGGACCGGATCGCGTTCCGTGTTTCGCTTTAACAGGTGATGTGTTAATGCCTGTGAGATCAGCGCTGCTGCCTCCGCTCCTTCTCCGTAGCGCCACGATCCAGCTTCCTTTGATTCCGTCTCTCTCCCTGTCTCCTTACAGACACTGCTCCTGCCTCGACTACTTGCCCAGCTATCCTGCACTGCAGTACAAACCTACATCTCCTCCCTTTCCACGCTCACCTCCCTTATCGCCCCCTCCTCAAGCATCAAATACCCCCCCCCTCCCTCTAGGGGGAAGAGACGGTCTGCCCAACTTTCTGCCTGTGCCAGCCCTACAGGGTTCTTCCACCGACTGGAGGAAAAAAAAAAAACCCTCTTGTATCCGTCTGCTACGGAAAAGATGCGGTACATCCTGAATCTGCTGCAGCTGGCTGTGTGAAGAGGTGAGTGCGAGGATGGGAGAGGCAGTTTCCTGTATCCATAGAACATGGGAAATCCCTTATTAACATTTAGGCATGCATGACCACCTTCATCTCCACCGGTGCCTTAACCTACCACAACCCATGCTGGTGTTTTAATGGGACTTTTTCCTCCCCATGGACACGGCAATAGGAATTAGCAATGCATATTAGTGTGTATCAATCTCCTGTCAGCTGTTAGCCCCAGGCAGTGAGATGAACGTGAGTCATAGCATTTGAACGGTTTGGGTAGCAGAGGACATTCTTCTCCTATCTGGCCTCCCAAGGGTTAAATGGTGTGTTAACTGGGGGGGTTTGGGTATTTTAGATTAGTTACATGGGGGGGGGGTTATCAATAAAAGAAGATAACCTCGATTTGAGACGTTATTCTGCCAAGGGTGGCATGTCTCTAATTTTACTCTGTGCCACCCATACCCTGGTTATTATGAACTGCGGCCACTGTACCGCTTTATGATACTTTTCCGATGCCCGGGTAACTCAGGCAGTGCGGCTTTAGTTCCGAATATTGTGTGTTTCTACCTAAAGCATAAGTGCCTGAAGCGTTGGGGGACACGCGTATATATGTGTATGCTGCTATGGCTAAAAAATACATATTGTTTTTATTTTATCCTCTAATGTCATCAGTATATTGTTTGCAGCAGCATTTTTATATGAGCATGTCTATAGATTACATGAATGTACACCTGTAATAGAAATAATATATGTAATGATTGCTCTTAACATGTAAGAGCGAAAACATTATGTATTCAATGTATGCGCTAACATCTGGTCCGCAGAGCTTACCATCTATCCTGTTATAGAAAACATGGGTGACGTGGTGAGTGAGCGGGTGAGGAGAAACTGGATTCGGTGATGTCCTTGTGCGTGAGCTTTAAGGTGCGTTCACCTTTGTGGCACGCTTAGATTTACATAGGGTAGTCACCCCTTGGGTGACACTGACATGCATTGAAGAGATGGCAAGACTCGGTGTGCATTGCTGCAAACCTTTCCAGAGCGGAGATGGAATTGTTCATTGGATTTTAAACACACCAGCAACCCTTAGGCGTAGCTAAAATAAACCATCAGATGCTAGTTGAAATGTCCATTTCATGCAGTCCAGACAACGGGGTTGGGGATGTGTAGGTCAGCATGCGTGGATCTTCTGCTGCATAAGCCAGGCTACTGCATAAGCCAGCTTGTGATCTTATGCGCTGGCTGTTAACCGTTCTGCAGGAGTCTCCGAGGAGCTGATTAGGTCCCATTATACAGAGTTGTTTGAGGTGTCAGGATCCTCCTAAGTTCTGTGTGATGTGGAGTACCAGACTTTCCAAGCTCATCCAACATTGTAACATCATTGCACATTTCCCGTTGACTTGAAGCCACATGTGCAAGTTGATCCGTTGTGGATTATCCAGTGATGCATTTCCTGCTGTGAAAAGTAGCACCAAATGCACCACATGTTTATTTCTTCTGTCTCTCTGACATTCGTGGAAAACCAAGTTACTGAAGTCTTAACGTCACTGTGTCATTCTGGCCCCAGGAGACCAAAGCCATGTTGACCATTGTACCAGTCTGTCACGCCAGGCTACCTTAGAGTAAGGTGTGCCGGCATTCATACACCTTGTGCCATCCAGGTGTGTGACCAAAACGTATGTTCAGAGACTCCAAAAGTATCATTTATTCCATCTGCCACAAATATATGTTCTCAACAATCATATGTTTGCATTTTGACTAAAGAAATGCTATGTTTTTTGGCATTACAGCAAAATCTAGCCTAGCTGTGCTAAAATAACCCTTTTTTTTAACTCAGAAAATTGAACGTCCTTTGTGTTAAAATACATGTCTTTAGAAGTAATTTTGGTATAAATGGCTGTTATGATTCTCATATTTTCTGAACACTGAGACCATCCCCCCTTTTTTTTCCGTACGTCTGCCCTTCTCATCTTCTGTAGATGGTAAGAAGTTACCGTTAAGGACTTTTGTCATTATTGTGCTATTGATCTGTTACTTTTTACTTGATGCAAGCGTGACAGACTTGGGGAGGAGACTGACGAGCAACTATAGGAGGTGACCGATGTTGTATTTTGTCCCTAAAAAACCTGTACATATCCCCCCCACCACTTTCCATCTACAGCTGTTCTAGGTGATAGGTGATATCAGTTCTACACTGAATTGCTTTCTGGGACTTACCCTGTTAACCATTAAGCATGCCATTGCTGCATTAAACTGATCGGAAATAAAAAAAGATGAAAAACTATATTTATGATTCGCATTTGATAGCCCTGTTATGTGGTCAGAATTGTTTTTATAGATTTCAGATAGAATGAAGAACCAGGATAACATATTTGGTTTAATGAGCAGTGATCGTAGGCTAGTGTAACTGCAAACCGAAATGTATTCACCATATACCTCTAGGTATTGCAGTCCTAGAGGTAGAACAGATTATGTTGTCTACAAAACACTATATCTGGGAGGACTCCATAAACCCTTCGTTGATTAAAATTCCTATAGAGCTCTGTCCTGCATTGAGGTCGCTTGCTGGACTATATAAGGTATCGGATAAAGATAGCCTGAGTGCAGCATAGATTATTCATGTATTCAGTATCTGCATCTATGGCCACCGACATATGTATAGGTGATGGGTATAGGTACTGCATATGTGTAGTTACATTTTAAAATATAGCTTAGTCCTCTTCCAAGAGCTGCAGAATCTATTAGTGACTACAAATGATAAATACAATGGCTTATGAATGTTTGAGTAGGTTATTGACCTTATACACAAGAAAGGTCAAATGATCTCAATGATAGAGCACAAGGCAAGGCATGCCATGGACGATGAAGGTCTTTGTCTAAAGACATACTGTAGAAGAGGGTGACTGGCAGGGAAAGTACTAATTGCTGAGTGAAGTAAAAAAAAACCTAACAAAAAAAACAGTTTATGCACAGAATTGTATTACTCCTAAAGGGCTACGTTTGACACTGGCTCAGCAATGATGACAGTGAGATAGATGTAGAGCACTAATGGGGACTGCATGGCAGATCCGGAACATTTCTGAAACTGGAGGATTGTCGCATTAACGTTGGTCAAAAAGAAACATAGATTAAGAACAGTTTGTGGGACTGGTTAAGCAGGACTAGGGTGCAGAGTCGGTTGAGGAAGAGGAAGGACATCAGTGGGTACAGGATAACAGCATGGGTATAGTAAAGATAACCAAAAAAAGTAACTGAGACAGTAACTGGAAAAATAATGATGAAGTTAGATCTACCATGTGCTTTTATGTGTATGGGGGTATGTGGCAGTAGTGGTGCTTGTTGAATTGGAACACTAACTGGGCTAAAGGAGAGTTTTGGGATTATTATGGTACTGGCCCTCTTCTGTACCAGTATGTCTTAACTCGTGTTAATGTCAGTTTTGTATATCGTCTGTTTTAAGGTTATTGTTAATTTTCACTATCCTCTATTGTAATAGTGCTACGGAATTTAGTGCTGCTCTATTAGTAAAATATAATCTGATGGGGACAGGTTTTAGAGAAAAATGCATATTTGGCTACGAAAAAAGACCGGGTTTAGCAGTAAGGTAATCTGCAACAGTAACATGTATTCCGCAACATAGTTGGAATCGTTGGCTGCAGGACAGACTGAAGACCACTGCAGGGGTGCTCTGTAATAGGGACCAAGCAGGGCCAAAAATGGATGACATCTTGCTATTTTTGATTTTGAGTGGGAAGTTCTGAAAGTTTGCAGCTGTGGGTCAGTCACACATCTGTCATACCAGCATTCAGTATCTTGATGTATCCGTGGCAACCAGCTAATCTAAAGATACTGGAATGCTGTGGTACCCAGCTTGTTCGCTACATGCAGAATGAATATAAACTGAATATAGATATTTTAATGTATTCCGTGCCAACTCGGTATGTTTGCCGAGCACACAGGGCATGGGAATACTGTTCAGCTAGGAAAGGGCTGCCCCACCGGAGCACAACTTATTTTATTCAAAAACATTTTATTACATTTTGTTACATCTGAGAGATTCATTTATTTAAAACATAAGGTGTGAAATGGAAAAAGATGGAGACAACTAGGCTACAATATTGTTAAGATTATCCCACATGAATATACTGTATTCTACAGATGCTAGCTAGGTTAATAAATTCCCTACCTGCTGTCTAAATGCAGAACATCTAAAGCAGTGTTTCTCATCCTGTCGAATACATACCTCCCAAGTGTTCCTGTTTAGGACTTAAATCTCAGTAGGACCATTTTCTTTGACAATGTCCAATTTTTTTTCTAGGACCTAACAGTGTTTGCGGCGTACGTGGTGCATCATGCTGTTCCATAGCCCCAAAAGTCATAATAACGTGTATAGAAATATACATAATAATGTGCCAGAAAATATAGCTATAAACTAAATTATGTAATTAAAACACATTATTCTAAATGTCTTACTCCCATAAATAGCTATCATTAATTCAAATTCACCTAAAAATCTCACCCCATGGGCAATACCCCCTAAAGCAAGTGTATATCACAGCTCCCACATGCCCACCTTCCAACACAATGATGCTGGGCCCTACAAGGTTACTGGATGGTTAAGGGGTCGACAAATTTGGTTTGGCTCAAGGAACCAGCCAAAAATTTTTTTTCACAGATGCTAACACACAAGCTAACGTATCCATACTAACACACATTAACATATTAACATACCTACACATTGTAACATACTTACACACACATACTTAATGCACACATACTTACACACTAGCATACTTACACAAACTCAGTAAGATACTTGCACAAGCACACATACATTTTTTTTACCTCTGGCTTCCCTCATGGCCCTCACGTGCTGGTTGTGTCTGTGTGCCGGCAAATTACGTCATATCCATGTGCGCAGACTCAGTGTGCGGAGACTGAATGAGCTCTGCTGGTGACAGTGCTTACCACAACCCTAGGCACAAGGAAGGGATATCTGTTCGCCATGGCAACCTGGGATAAGGTAAGAGTGTGGTCTGCACCCCCCACCTCTATCCTTTCCCTAGTCCTCCACATCTATTCCACACCCCAACTAAGTGTTCTAATGTTGGTTATGGTGGTATGTTGATGGATCTGCTGGTACTTCTAAATTTATATGTAAGCTAATGTTATTTGAAAGGACAAGCTTCAGCATACCAAAGCTGGGTTCAGCTGTCGATCAGAGCATAGTGATAAAGCCATGAGATAGATTAAGGGATAGCCAAGACAGTAATGTTGACTTCAGTACAAAGTTTCGGCTCCTGATGTGAATGGAAGACCCTCCTAGTTCCTGCATAAGGGACACTAAAGTGGAGGCATATACATCAGTATTAATCAATCATCAGGATATCAATGTTAACCAACTTCCTGCTGGGTTACTGAATGTAAAACTTTTAATGCCCATGAAGTACATTAATGTTAATTCCATGCTACTATCAAGTGTGCGGTGCCACCTAAGCATGCGTACATCTATTTACCCTTGCTCCATGCTCAGACACCTGTTGAATGCTAGAACATCAAAGACCATATCCCTGCTAGCTCTCTGGGTGCAGAACCATAAAAGCAGAGGTATCTGATTATTTACACACTTTCTGCCTTTTAGATAATTTTATAGCTGAAACATTAACCCATTCATTGTCTCATTGCATTGAAATAATTGTGATCGTGGCATAAAGTGATCTTCCACAAAACCAATAAATGTCAGCATTAGAAAATGTTGAACCGCCTAATGAATATTTCAATAGGTTTTGTAAGCTTTTGATTCTGGAGACATGTGCAGAATAAAAGAGGTTTCCTGAATTAAACTTTGCATGTGCAGGTATTCCTCTTTATGACATCACTTGCTAAAGGCAAAAGTTTCCCCGCCTTTTAGAGCGAAATTGCCATATAAAACCCGAGCTGAGATATTTCGTTGGATCCATGATTGATTACAGATGAACCAAAGCTGAATTTGTGGACAATGATTAGTTAAGCAGTAATCTCCATATATATTTTGCACCAGCCGTTACATTGGAGGGGCTAAGCATATTTGGCATAACGATCAGGACTCTCTGAATGCAATGCCTTGAATGAAAACCCATTTGTATCGCCTCTGGACCACTTTTGTTGGCGTACTGCAGAATATTCTGTAATGTGTTAATGTCCATAAGCTTGGTGAGCTCATTAAAATGAAAACTTGCCATACTGATGTGTGATAATTACGTTTGGTAAAGATGACACCTCTATTGGCTAATCTCGAAAGCTTGCAGTCCATTATACGTCAGTTATCCTATAAAGTCATTATAGTTACCAAATGTACTTTCTCTGTTTCTAGGGCTAACACTGTATATACATAGTTATGAACTAAATCACAAAGCATGCATGAATATGGTACACCACATTTTATTGGTTTACATTATTAGTATCCAATAAATTACCTTTGCAGGCAAGCTCCCAAAGCTACATGTGTTGTATGTTATAACAACTTTCAACAAGTTCTCCACGTGTACCCCTGTTATTTTTCCCCTTTGTCCATATCTTGGAAGTGAGAGGTCAGCTTTGTATGGCAATGCACTGGTTCACTCAGAAGCATTCAGAAAATTCTGACAAACTGGTATTTCTCTCCATGTGAGAAAATACTTTTGAACATAGGCATACCTGAAAACTCTCCGGGTGTGACCCAGAGATTGCTGGGTGAGCGCTGCTCCTCCGGTTCTTCCGAATCCTCTGGGTCACGGGAGCGGGGTCTTGACACACCCTGCTCCCCGCCCATTTTTTCCTTTAAATGGGGGTGTTTCCTGCTGCCGTCAGCGGGACCGCCCACTGACGTCAGTGTGCAGTCCTGGCCGCTTCCCGCAAGGGAAGGCTCCGGGTAGCCAGAGCCAAGAAGTTCCCAAGTATGAATATGGGTCACTATCTTGAGATATAGGCAATTCAAAGCAGCAAAGGACCTTGCAAAGCTTACCTGTGGTCCTCACACTTTGAAATACTATCTAGACAGAGACAGGCATAATAAGTTCAATATTTATCTTGGGTCAGGGCTACGACAGCTCCCCTTCCTCCGCCAGCATCCTGAGTGGCTGAGTGGCGGAATATGACATCAGGCTGATCTGCTCAGCAGAGGGGCTGTCCCTTCCTGGACCTGGCACCCGTGTCAGCTGGTGCTTGGATGTGATTTATTAGCGTAATAAGACAGAATTCCACATATTTTAATCTGCTGTTGCCCATCTCACTGTGGTGTACGCATGTTTTTTTAAAAGGATGGTCAGTTGGTTCCCACCACTTTGACTTTAAAGAGTCGGGTAAGAAGCAGGGAATTTATTCTTGGACACAGTCCATCTGTGGTTTGCCCGATTATGGATCTCTGGATGCACTGATGATTTGTGTATCACACTTCAGTACTAAAAATTGTAAACAGAAATCCAATACAAGCCATTACTTTTTGATGATACACCTTCTCATCGTCTTCTCTGTTCAACTGTGTCCACTTCTTAGGTCAATAGTTGTTAAATACAGTCCTTCCTCTGTGATTGTACTTAAAAACGCCATTGGCCGCTGCCAAGGGATTGCTTTGATGTTTGTGTTTTGCAGGGATTTATTGGAGTTGTAGTCCAATACAATGTAAGCTTTAGATTTGCATCTGACTACTCCTGTCTGACAGCTTGCTGTTGCTTCTATAAACCCTGCGTTACAGAATGTTCCAAAGAATCTGTCTGTGTGTTAAAACTCACAAGGGCATTCCTGAAATCTAGTTGGCATGGTAATGCTCGTGGATTATCTGGGGTAAGAGGTCCGTGGAGTACCATGAGGAGAGAGAGAGATAGCTGTGAATCATTTTAAAGGATGCTGGTTTGGGGAATACCCGAATGTGTGAGAGATTGCTTTGCACTTTTCTTGGCAGCATGAAAGCAAGCTGTGCATCTCGTGGGGCAGAAATATATGTAAAATCTGACTTTCTTCTTTGGCAGGAAAGGGGTTAATGCCTGTTGGTAGTAGAGATGGTTTTGTCTCTGGTTTTATGGCTGCTTTTGTTAGGCTAACAAAACAATAATGTCCCACATCAGGCCTCCGGTGTGCACACTTTTAATTAACAATGACGGGCTAACACAGGTATTACACAAGTCAATTACAGCTAACGAGTTTATCATTAAGAATGCTTTGATGATTAACTAGTGAGCCAAGATATTGCACCTCTGTGTTTAATTCTGTGTCCATAACCTTTTGGGGCTTTAAAGTATATGGAATATTTTGTTGGTTTTTCTAAGAGGCGTTGGCATTTGCTCTTGTCTTACATGCTAGGCATATAATTTTATATTTAACATACGGCTATTTCAACGATAGAGCAACAGTGTCATTGACTTCTATTACAAGCACTGAAAATGCATTACACTTAAATACAGAATACAAATTATCCTTTTTACATGTCTCACATTCTCATGACAGGCCTTACTCAGGTGGCATGTATACCTCCAACAATCTTTTACCAGGAGTCACCGGGAGAAGAGCTGTTTCCCTGGGGCTCCAGGGTAGTATGTTCAATCTCCAGACGGAAGAGGGGTGCTTGATAACACCCACTTGCTGTCCTGTCCCGCCCATTCCCTGCCTATTACCACCTACTCTCCAACCACTTCATATCACTTTAATATAAATCCTTAGATTGATTCCAAAGCCCCAAGAGAAAAGGGAGCTCCTGGCAGCCAACCATAGGAAGTTCCCCAAGGTATATGTATAAGAGATATTGTGCATCTAGGGATGGGAGACATATTCATAACCATTATCAGTGCTCTATAGTGGAGGTTGTCTGCACGCATTGAGCACCAGCTGCCAGATAGGAGGATCCAGGTCCCCTGCAGCACTGCGGGGATCTGGATCTTAGTCTTGTAGTCAGACCTTTGTGTAAGGTCTGCTTATAAGACAACCTCGAATATAAGACATTTGCTCTAAAAAAAACCCTTGTCTTATACTCGAGCAAATACGGTAATTTTGTTAAGGCCTTGTTAGTCCCTTACCAAACATGAGGAGAAACTAAATTGAGCCTAGTTGCCAGGGGAGCAGTAGTTCTACCTATAAGCATTATATGTTAGCCAGAACATCATGGATAGCGTGAAGAGTAAGTTGACCACATTTTATATACACCATACCATAGAGGCTTTTAATAAAATACAGTCATTTTGGCTTGTCCACAATATCCTTTACTCATAACCCTCAAGTGAGCATAGCCCCTTTCTCTTACTTCCTTGTTTTCCCTACTCCTTTTTCTGGGGGTTTTCTTTGAGTAAAAACATTTACTGTCAGAAGATATTGTTGATTGCTTTATTAGTACTTATTATCAGTGAACGCTTTAAAATAGAAATATTGGCAAAATACTTAATGAATATGTTCATATTCATAGAGGATAATTAGAAGTTGATCATTAGTATGCATGATGAATACCTATTTTGAAATAATATTAGAATGATAAAACGTATATTCTTGTGCAGGTATAGAATATCTTAAGGTGTATATGTGGACTGGGACATTTTTGTCTTGTTTAGTTTACCTTCACAATCTGCCTGCGTTTTTGTTAGCAGTTTTTTAAACAGTACAATAGTATAGAAGATATACGGTAGTAGTATTACCGTATTTGCTAGATTATAAAACAACCCCCCAAAATCTGAATATAAGATGACCCTATAGGAAAAAAGTTTTACCAGTAAATGTTAATTCATGTAAACTATGTAAACTATTTTTTTTAAATAAAAGCTATGATTTGAGGAGAAAAAATATTTGTTGTAATTTCCTTTTTTTCCTGCCCCCTGCCTTGCCACTCTGCCCCCAGAAATGCCTTTAACCTCTATTATGCCGCTGTGCCCCAATATGCCTTTTGACCCCCCTATGTGCCACTCGCCTCCAAAATGCCTGTATACTCCTATATCGCCACTCTGGCATTTAGGGGTTAAAAGGCATTATTATGGGGCAGAGTGGCATATAGGGAGGTATAAGGCATTTTAGGAGGCAGAGTAGCGTATAGAGGATTAAAAGGCATTTCTGGAGGCAGAGTGGCATTAAGGGGGTTAAAAGGCGCTCTGCCTACAGAAATGCCTTATGCCCCCCATTTAACACTGGTGTGGGGAACTCCGATCTATGACAGCCGGGGAAGGTCTTCGCTATGGACGCAGACAACCCCCGCTGCTAACCGCACCTCCTTTCGGCTGCAGCGGAAGTTGTTTACGTGAATCGCGTAGACGTCTACATGCTGCCCCGGCTACATGACCGGGGAGTCAGAAGCACCGGTAAGTTGGGAGGGGGTGTTAAATGGGGGGCATAAGACAGGAGGATTCAGGTCCCCTGCAGCGCTGCGGGGCATCTGGATCTTAGTCTCAGAGTCAGACTAATTTGAGGTCTGATTATAAGACGACCCCGATTTTAAGAAGAGGGGTATTTTTCAGAGCACTTGCTCTGAAAAAAAACCTCTTCTTATAATCGAGAAAACACAGTATTAAGTTGGACTATTTTGCTTCAGTTAACATTTCCCTTCAGTCTCATCTGTTAACTCATTCACTTGTCCTGAGTTTATGTAACCTAACTGAACATGGTATATAAAATATTCTGTATAGGGTAGGGATTGATGGTAATGGAGGCATAATGGACTTTTAATCAAGCGCCATCACAGTCATTGTCTCCTGAGGTGACAGGACACTGCAGCCATCATATGTACTTTAATGCATATAATAGCTGAGTGGTTCCTTAATATTTTTGTTTGTCACCCTTTGAGAGGTTCTGCAGAATACCCCCATATGCATTTGCTCCCCCCCCCTTTTTGCATGCATTTGGTGCTCTGCTGTTTGTCAGTCAGCTCTAGTGCTGGATCTTTCAGGCATCCAAGGGGTTTAATAAGACTTCAATGGGAACAACTTTCCTGCCATTGACTGGTTGCTTCTACTAAAGGTAAGTGGTTTTACTTATTTTTTTACAGGCTGAGAAATGCATATTAAGATACCTACAAATGACTTCAACTTGTTTGTGCACCTTATGACGTACCAATACGTCCTTAAAAGCTGTGCCAATACTCACGATTGACAGCCCGGACTCTCCCTTGTCAGCAGCTTGCTGACCGATTGTGTGTACAGCATAATTTAAGGAATGCTGACACCCACCCAAGGTTCACTGGAGGACAGGAAAGACACTATGGTGCCTTGCTTCCTGGTGTGACAGACAGATCGGGTGGGGAGGAGAAACAAAGTTAAAACATAAAAATAAAATAAATAAAATTTATTGGGAGTCCCCAAAAGGATCTTGAACCATACTGTACTTGGAACAGTGGAAAAAAGGAAAATAATTAATAAAAAGTTGTCCAATATAGGTAAAATAAGTAAAAAATAAATGTGTGTGTATATATATTATAATATAATATATATATATATTGTGACAAACCTTATAGCATGAGGGCCATACATGTCACTTTTAGGGGTCCTAAGCACAGTCCTCTAGGGCAATCAGAGTCAGGAACAACAGCTTTGAACAAAACAGCACTTTATTTTAACCGCTTAAACCCCAAAAACCAAATCATAAAACGAAAACCTAGCTCCCAATTGGAGCCCTCTCTAACTGAACAATGCTGGTCTGGACTGACCAGCCTAATCACCCACTACCTCAACCTCCCAACCAGACCCAGTATCAGGCTCCAGGGGTTTTTAAAGTCCAGCACCTGTGCCTGATGCCGGCCCCATAGGAATCCCGGAACGGATCCTGTGGACTTCTTGCCTCCTGGAAAACCCGGCATGGAATTTCCACAAAATGGGGAATAAGGGTCGTCTTATAATCGAGCAAATACGGTGTGTGTGTG
>VKOC01002662.1:0-10470 GCA_009364415.1 Spea multiplicata | reverse complement strand
TCAGATCACACAAACATCAGGAAGGTAAATTTACAATAAGAAATGAACTGGAGATACACCAAATAAACAGTCTGAAACGAGAGACATCACTAATTCAGAATTTATTACATCCTTATATCATACAGAAATTATACAGGAGCATATGATTTTTGTGGCATTTGGCCAAACCCATTCCAGACTTTGTAATATAAACGGTTATTCTCTCTGGGTAGACCAGTTCTGATTATCAGATGAGTATTCTTTAATTTTCTTGTGTTTGCTATACTGGATTTCTAGGATCAATACAATCAGGCTTCAATGTACTATGGTTAGCTGATCTGTGATTGTGACTTTATTATTTGGTTACACTTCAAGTGTTTTACTGATTAGCATAATAGTAATTCCTGCAGACTGCGATTTAATACCGATTATAATTTTCCAAATATTTAGGGTTTATTCACTAAGGAGTGAGCAGCAGGCAAACCGCACCAAGTAGGTATAACCCAACCAAGATTGACACCTGGGTGCAGGTCTTACTTTGGCTGATGGGGTTCTGTGCCATCGACACAGGTTTTAGTCGTCAGTGTATCATGACACACAGATACAAATAAACTAGTCGTCTGGCAGACATCCATTTATCTTTAAATTATGAATGGCCAATACTGACGAGTTTCTCTCAATTAAGAAATCTCCCCACTTTAATTATACATTATGTAGGGCCAGCTCTGCGCCAGCTTAGCGGAGTGAACCCTTTTTCGTGTATCATGAATTCACAGCAAAGAAGAAATTGATATCACTCCAAACCCTTAGTGTTAGAAAATATACCGGGTTAACTCACCTAAAGAATAGTATTTAAAGACTAAACATAATGAGTTTTCTGCAGAGGTTTTTAAGGGACTGATTAGGCATTCTGTTAAAGACAAAGCAAATCTCAATTGAATCTCATAGGTCATGTAATTTGCTATTTCTACAAGGCAAAAACAATTAAAGATCTGGAATTACCTTAAACTTTAGAAATTAACTTAAACTAAGTTCAAAACATGCATTATTTTGAGCCAATATAAGATAGTTGCATTTGGTTTTTCCAGGTTCAAAACGGAATGCAATCTAGCAAGATTTTCAAAATTCCTTTAAGATTCAACTCTACAAAAGCAGGTAAAAGGCATTCAGTTGGGTCTCCCAAGCGGAAGTAATACGGCCATAAATAGTTACTTGTTTTGTTAAAATGTAACTTGTCAAGTTTATGGGGCAGTTTGCCAGATGTAGCTACTAAAGCATTTGTGTCAACTTATTTTTAAAGTGAAAAACTTAGATATAGAACCTTCTATTAAAAACAAATGTAGCCTTTGGTAAGTTGAGAGCTGTAACAAGTTCTTACTTAACACAACAAAAGCTATACAGAAATTCAGATTCATTACGGGTTTTCCATAAAAATTGTTGCTGATGCAAAGAGGAACCAGTAGAAATGAAATGTCCGCTTTGTACCAGGGACAATATTGTACATAACCCCATGGCCTGATACTTACAGAGCATTATAAAGCATCACAGACAACAAAGTGAAACTTACATATTTGCTTCATAAAAAAGAAAATTGCAATGACTACAAATTTAAAATATATCACCAATGTGGTTATTGGAGTGAGTACTGGGAGTAATTTGACAATTGCCCTATTTTTTATTTGCTTGAAGAAAATAAAAGCTGTGTCTGAAGCATTGATACATGCGGTCTGCATGAAGCATAGTATGTCCTACACTATGGTCGAGTTTAATAAAACTAATGAGAAACTACGACACAATGTTTTAGAATATCTGGTATGTTTATGTGCATACACATTATTTTCTTCTTTTACTTGTAGTAATGGAGGTCGGGCTGCCATCTAGTGTTTCTTGGTGGTGTAACAAAAAATGTATTACCGTTACGAGGACATTTCTCTAGTCTCTTGTTAATAGTACTGTGTGAGTAGCAAATTTGAGGACTCGCAAAACCTAGTTTGTAACATAAATGCAGTATTTAGTGTTTTCATACATTTTAGTTAAGGGAAAATATGGGCCTAATTATTTAAGTAAACACCTTTCGTTATGATAGAGCCATATTTAATTTTCATTTACATCGACGTAAATGACTAATATACAAGGTAAAATAAATCTAAAGTTAGCTTTAAATGGGCGTTTTGTTAGGCTTATAATGGCAGTCCGTTAGAAAAGGCAATTATATTCCAAAGGCGGAAAATTCTAAGACAAAACAATAATCCATAGAGGACCAGATGCTTAAATATGAAATAATAAAGTATATGTTTAAGGAGTGAGTGTGACATATACAGAGAGAAGTCTTCCAGTAGAGCAGGTACAGCTAAATACAATAATGTTATCATGTATGGGATAGATATACAAATATGAGAAGATACTGATGAACTACACTTAACTAAAATCAAATTACATATTTCTATTAATATTTTATTGGATTTTGTATGATATTACAAAGATTACCACAGCATGTTCACTAAATGTAAGCTGTAAATTGAAATGTAATCATAATGTTTTCAAATGATCTTAATGTATGTGGCATAACAAAACAAGACAAACTATCAGTCTCATCAGGGAAAACATTGGATTTCTCTGATATGGCCGGCGCTCATGCTTTAAGGTGCTCTGTCTTCTTTGGTGTGTTCAGCTTCATTAGCTCCCTTTCCCCGATACCATTTTATATAACCAATCATTGGATTACCCCCTGAAGAAACTGGAGAAGAAAAAAAAGTTTAGCAGTGAATATACAACCAATTTGGATTCACTGAGGTCTGGCAACTAAGGGTCATGCAATGGCTAACGTGCCCAATGTGCCCATTGTTTTGATTTTTTTTTAAATATAGGCTTTATTTAATTTGTAAACCAGTCAGAACTAGAATTAAAATTATATACATAGTATATACACACACACACATCTTGTATGTTAGCCATAATGTAGCCAGCCTTATAATACAGGGTATTGGTAGAAGCTATTAGGATAAGCAATCTCTGTATCATCAAAAAAACAGTATTTAATTTCTAAAACTAGGTCAGAGGCTCGGATGTAATGTAAGGGAATTTTACTTCATTTACCATGGGGGTAAATAAGTGGAACAGACTTCCAACTAGAGGTTAATACAGCGAGGAAGTTACTTATTGTCTGTTTTGCAAACGCATGGTGGGATCCTGCAGAATCCCCCCATATGCATGTGTCCCTTTCCAGATCCTTCAGCTAAATGGCGTGCAGGAGATCTCCAGTAAGCTCCTGCACCGACTCAGAGGGGAACGCTGGCTGCAAGGGTCTGTTCAGACCCTGTGCACGTGTGGAAAGTGCTGCTATTGATTTGAATGGGAGCACGTTTCTGTCACTGACTGCTACAATCTGGGGCAAGAAAAGACAGACCATGGAAGAGGAGTGCTGCTGCAGGGCGGCCTCTTCTGTGTCAGACAAGTGCTTTTTTTTTTTGGAAGAATATTTAGTACTTTACATATGCATTCTTCTTTAGAGGCGATGTCGGAGACATTAGACTGTCCCCTACAGAGGAAATAACTAGACTGGATGGGTTAGAGCAGGGCCCGACAAATCCCAGGCGCCAGGTGTTTGTGAGCCAAACCTATAATAGGGTTTAGGATCCAGATCCCCCGTGGCGCTGCAGGGGACTTGGATCCTCCCTTCCGGCAGCAGCGGACGTCTGTGCGATGCAGACAACCCACTGAACGGGACTGGCACCGCCCACGAAGGTCACTGAGTCGCGCTGGCCAGCTGACTCAATTATATTTCGGATCAACGGGGAAGGCTTCTTAAAATGCCACCCCTGTCGATTCGAAATAGGAGTCAGCCTGTGCCATTTAATAACTTTCGTGGACGGCACCAGCGCTGCTCAATTACCTTTGTGGGCGGTGCTGGGGCAAAGTGTGAGTGCTTGGGCAAGAAAAGTCCTGGCTCCTAACTTTTTTAGATGGCTCCTAGATTTAAAAAAATTTGTCAAGCCCTGGGTTGGAGGGTTGTTTTCTGCCATCAAATTCTCTGCCACCAAACCCTTTTTGAGGATTTTCCTCCAAATGAAACAACCCTAAAATGCAAGTCTCGCTACGGTTTGTCATTACTCACGTCTAAATGTTAAACATTAGTTGTATGTTGCACCTGCACATTAATCTGTGCAAACAACTAACACTTTTTAAATACAAATAATGTAAATGCAATAAAAAGTGATCACAGAGATCAGAACACTGCTGGGTTTGCTGTAATGACATAAAGCCGCTACATGTCATTCATTCAGTGCACATCATGTTTACTTACCTTCTGCTTGTTCCATGTCATTCAATTCTTGCTCACACTTTTCCTTGATACGGTCTTCACTGTGTTTTTGTATTTCTGCTTATCCTTCCTGTATGAGATAAACCCCATTGTGAATGTTTTGATATGAAGAGTGGATAAGTGCATTCATGTAGTACAAGTGGAAGTGCACAGCCTTTTCAGCTGAAGTCCAAAGCTGTGACCCCAGAGGACACTTTCCCTGGACATACCTGGACATTTTTACTTTGCTCCTGCATCCTTGTCCTCCTTCCCAGTGTATGGAATGCATATTTCTGCTCATCATTTTCCCACAGGAGAGGCAAGGCTTTCCATTAGTATATGGCTGGTGGAAAAAGAATGGCTATTAGAACCTGGGCATTACAAGGAGGGGATGTGAATGCAGCAATTGCAAAGTTGCAATAAACACATCACTACAGTTAAGCACAAGGCAGATAAATTGGTTAAAACAAGAGAAAAAAATGGTCTTCTACACTAAAAAGGGCTTCCAATACCATGCATTATGAAACAGAATACAGGAGAAAGTAAATGATTCATTACAGTAAAGAAAATTCCATCATGATCTGTGGCCTGGGATACAGACTCTTACCTGTTCTTTTGCACAATAACCACACACCATGCGAGTTGCAAGCTCCATGTCATGGTCCTCAGCTTCATCGTGACAAACATCACATGGATACGTTTTCCCACAGCATGGGAACCTAAGCAAATACGCAGGACATTGGCAAAATAAGCTCGGGTGTTACTATACACAGGAATTTCCGTCAGAAGGAGATAGTATGCTTATTGGGCTACGGTGCTATGTCAATAACAGAGGTCTGACCTCGCCAAACAACATATAAACTGTAGTTGTAGAAGCTACAGCTCATCATGCAAAATATTTTCTTTTTTTTGCCGACAACCTTGAAACAGATTTTTTTTTTTTTATAAATCTGTTCCTTCTGGACTAGTTTTCATTTCACAAGTAAAGAATCCCACACCGATTATAAGCCGTACACAGCACCCAGAGAAAGGATAATGGTTTCAGTTAATATGTTGATCTCTTTAGACCATTCCTTGTCACGCTTATAAAAATACCAAGGTGACGCCTAAAGTTGTCTGCCAAGCACCAAAATACTAGCTATATCTGACCATTTGTCATCAGAAGCACTTGGGACTTGTCCTTTCCATAAGGTTACCTCAACCAGCGGCAGCTCTTCCTGTAATGTCTGCAGGTTCCGTTGTCTGGTAGCGGTTTTCCAGACTGGATAGAGGGATCTCTCACATTTTTTTTCTTATAGTTAAGGCCTTTGTTACCTGAAATGGTGCATTATGATGATAAAACATTATACAGAACTTCACTTGTGCCCCCATAACGCCATAACTCACTTTCATTTTAAAAAAAAAAACCCTCAAAACCCCCTTTTCACTGAAATGTATCATCAATTCAGCTGGAACATATCTGCCAGTGATACAAATCCCTCATTCATCTATGACACTCTAAGCCCGCTTTTTATTCGCTATAGCTTATGTTTTTCCTCTCCTCATTCCCTCTAGATTCTAAGCTTGTGAGCAGGGGCCTAATGAATCAAGTTTACCTTAGTTTGTTGCAACGGCCTTTCAATGTATGTATCTTTTTAAGTACAATTTAGCACTGCAGAAATTGTTGGCGCAATATAAACACCAATGCAGCTTTCACTTTATTATTCATTAAAGGGACTCTCCAACAATCGTATGCACTTTAATATAGCTGAGAGGTCCCTTTAAGTTTCAGTGGTATCTGCAGAATCCCCCCTATGCATTAGACCCCCCCCTTCAAGTAATTTCTGCGTAGGAGATGTACACGGTTGAGTACGTCTCCTGACACGTGATATACCTGCGGTCAGCCAGCTCCAGTGGGCAGGGGTCTTCTCCTTTGTGTTTCCAAGCAAGCAGATGGTTGTTAGAATCATTGGAAAACAGAGGAGGGCGGCAGCTGTACCTCTGTATCTGCAGCTTCTACCTCAGTTAATTCCCTTTTTCCCATTTTTTTTTAAAGAATGCATATGAGACTATCCCTTTATGTAAACCAAGTCGTACGTATAAAACAGTCTTGCACCCAACCGACATATGTAGTAATGATATTGCTATACAACCCAAAGACGCATCCAAAGAGATATTTTCTTACCCATGTTTTTGCCAGAGAAACGCTCTACTTTCAGAAACCTGGAAGCTTCAATTGACAAACTTAGTTTATTGTGACACTTCAGGCAATTCATATCTTTAGTGATCCCGAAAGATAGATTCTGTACAGGTTAAAAAACAAAACATAAAATGAAACATGAAAGAGACAAAAATAAAAGAATGCCATTGAATACTTGAGTAATCCAAGGAAATGGGTTGCCTGCACACATACTGCATCCAGAATCTCTACACTACATGGTTATACAAGGGTTCATCACACAATGGATCCCCCCACATTTTACCATTTGCCTTTGATTTTATATAATGATCTGCGAGGCTTCTTCTACCAGTCATCCTAAGTCCTATGCAGTTTTGCTCAAATAAAAATGGTGAGTTGCGACTACTACTCTATTTACCCCATACATACCCCATCCACACACGCCCATCTCAAGAATAGTTGATGGTACCTGCAATGGTTCTTCTTGTGAACAGTCTAAGCAACCGATCATAAAAGCACAATCTTGAAGGATGAGCTCCTTAAGAATTGCCCCCTGTATGTCTACATATCCCAGCACAGATGAGTACTGATGCATTATAGTGGGAAGGAAGGTGCCAGAAATACGGCTGTTGCATCTCTCACACTGGGCAATGCATGGTTGCTTCCCATTCAAGGACAAATCTGCTGTGACCTTGCATCTTGAGAGTAAAAAATAGATAACACAAGATTTACACAATTAAAGCATAAACGACCGAAACATGTAACTCAGTGTGCACAGTGGCTGCTGACAACTTCTATAAAGGCATTTATTAGCAAAAGAAGTAATTTTCAAAACAAGTATAAAAAAGACGTTTAAGTTTGAATTTTAAACACAGAGTTGCATAGAGTTACGCAGAGTAGCAGTTTTCAGAAATGTTGGCTGATTTCCATGCTTAAATACCACATTGAAGGGACTCTTTACAGCAATGCTAAGTTAGTCCCCTTCCCCATAGGCCCTTAACTATTCAGAGGGTGCCTGTGAGAGATGAAGAAATATATTCTATCCTTTACCACAGGGTAGCATGATAGCAACCTAGCAGGTTTGTCTAATAGACTGGGCCAGGATGAAACACATAAATGCATACAAAAAGCCAATATGCAACCATTTCTGTGTCTAGTGAAATATTATGTGTGTTTAAAACTATTTTAAGTGATACTAGTAAAAGGAAGACAAAATAGAATGGGATCATCTCTTATGGGCAGTTGAAACACTTTCACCTTACACAGGTAGGCACTATGAAGGGCCTATCCACAGTGAGGTTTTACTGTAAGGAAGGCTGTGTTGGCCCTGCATAAAGCTCACATAAAGCTCTGGTGTTATCTCACCCAAACTCACTGGCATGGCCATTCATAACTGAAATGTTTCTACTTACCTGCAATAGTGATAACTTTTTTTTTTTTTAACATAAGTCCACTAAAAATATGTTAAAACAATTATATACAATTTTGCAGTCTTATGATATTTGATTTATTTAATTTTGCCATTAGCTACTAAGTATATATTATATATTTACATAATGCACATTTATTACCAGTATGCAATCTGGGACATAACATGCTAATTTATTTTTCTAAATATTAAAAAACGTTTTTTCCTCCTTAAGTCTTTATCACAACAGCTTCTCCTGTTTAACCGAAGTGTTCCTCACCTACTACATTGCAGGTTAACCGCTATGCTTTGAGCCACCAAAGTCCCCACTCCTCCTGTCATCTGGAGACCCAATAACCGGATTTCTGTTCCCTTCCTCCTGCCCTCTCCTCCTCCACCTTCCACGGTACGCATGCCATCTCCGCCAGTGGCTCCTGGCTCATCCTCATCACTGTCATCACAACTTATCCAGCTGTCTGAATCATCATCATCCACGTCTTCAGCAAAGCTCTGCACAGGCTCCGTTTCCTGGGCACTACTTTCTTCAGTTTCTTCCTCCTTGCTGCATTTTGCGCTGACTGCCTCTTGGAGCTGCTGGTACGGAACGAATTCGATTCCAGCCTTTTCTGCTTCAATGTCTCTCTTTAACTAGACATTGACAAAGAACAAAGTAGACCATTTAGAAAATAACCCTGGTTGAAATGCCCAAGAAGATGCTTCACTTTCAAGTACACTTGATTCAAATCAAATTACCACACGAGCCCCTTCTGTAAACAGTCTCTCCATGTTACGATCAAGCCAGTGAAGGTACGGACGGAATAGAAGTTCAACTTTTCCAATTAGCTGATTGGTGGCATGTTTGGCTTGCAGCCAGGCATCAGAGGCCTCACACACATGCCTAAATAAATCAATAAATATATTATAATGGGTCTTCATTTAACGGTTTATGCCATACTTTTGCAGATGCTATCAGAAACCCAAAAGCATTTACTTATTTCTAGGATTTTAGCTTTGCAAAGAGATTACATGGATGTAGAGGCTTAAAAGATGGGTAGAGAGTACATTGCATTCAGTTATGCTTGGTTTAAGGCTGTGCATATCAGATCGGACTGCATTATGGACCATCCACTGGGCACTGGTCGGTTACTGGTAAGTCTAATGCTAGTTGCCAGGCGAGTAAAAAAAAAATCATCAAGAAATAAGGAAGTTGGACGATCTCCATTAGATCATACCTGTTCCTAAGAGCAGGACATGCACAGTCATAAACCAGCGCTTGAGAAAACATGCACTGCCCAGAATGCTTGAGGGCTGACCTTAAATAACTTTTATATAATGTAGAAATGTCACTTGTAAAATTGTCCATTCTTGCTAAGGTTAGAACTTTCTCCGTAGTACTGGCTGTATGTGCTGTTCATTTTATAGTGTACTCCATCAGATTGCACAGCCATAACATAATTGCCTCTTTAATCTGCTCGAGAATGGCTATTTTCAAGGCTTTTAGTTTGCAGCATAAATGACAAATTCATGTGCAGATTACCGAAATCCTTCTGTCCTGCGTTTACAACATCATACGCCTACAAATATCTGAACTACTTAAAGGTGCTTGAGTGAAAGATGCTACATGAAAGTACAAACATCATTAAGACAGAAATGAGGTACTTTCTGACCGGTGTCACCTGTGTGGATCACTGCTGTCCAGCTGGGGAGCTTTGACTGTTCATTTATTATGTCTCCTAATCCACACATTTCCACACATTTCATTCAAAAGCATTGTCTTGCTACAGACACTCCAGAACACTCCAGAACAGATCACACAGCCTTCGCCAGTTTTGATGAGCGATATCATCTGGCAACAAATCCCATTTCTCCATCGGTACAGTTTTCTCCAGAACATACCGACACATTTGCTTTCATAAAGATATATTGCCATCTCTATCTAGTTACTGGGATTTATAGTGATTATCTAAGATTTGAGTCTTCATATAATATTTTTCTTGTTCTTTATCATTCCTCCAACAAACTCACTCATTCACAGAGCTCACTTTTTGGGTTCGATGTCCTATCCATTGATAATTCTTGTGAATGCTCCTGCTACACTACTGTTTTAGGTCACCTTCCAAATGTCTTCTAACCAGCACAACATACCATTAGAAGCCATCTCAAATGGAGAAGACAGGCTCTCCAACATAGAAATCATTAAGGATTTTGTTATTTATGCCTTGCAAGTACTTGAATGTATAAAATAAGTTTTCAAAAGAGCCAAAGAATCCAACTGGATTTAGTAGTTTGGCTTCCTAGATATGAACTTTATATGTATATATACATATCCAGTTACCATTGATCTAACCAGTAAATGGATCTTAATTCACTATATTTTACAAGGGAGGATTTCCCCACAGGGGTTAAAATTTGGGAGGGGATTTATTCCCCAAGTAAGGGCCATTTTATACGATTGTTCCACTAAAGCACATTCATATCGACAGCCGTCAGCCACACTAACACAAACTGAAACACACTGACACAATCAAACTAGCGCACACAAACATACACATCATATTAAGCAACATATCACGCTCAGCTACAACCACTGTAAGCCAAACACATCACACTAGCTTCCTATGGTCT
>VKOC01002661.1:0-56576 GCA_009364415.1 Spea multiplicata | reverse complement strand
CCAGACGAGTAGTCCGCACAGGGCGCCAGAACACCTAAGGCCGGCTCTGCCACCAAACACAGTGTTTATGGTGCCCAGTGCAGTTCTGGAAGAATAACTGTTCACAGATTCTCTATCGTGAAATACAGCTGCAATTTCTCCTTAAAATTAGAGAATCAAAATGACACATTTACACACGTCTGATTCTTTACAGTAGTCCTCTTACATCAGAACTTGCACCCAATAACTTAATATCCCTGTGACTTGGAAAAACGCAAGTGATCATCAACGTCAGTTAGCTACCTTCTACCTTCTTAACGTACACATTACCTGTATATACTACAACACTTTCACCTGCCTAAGTATCATAGGTCTCAGTAGCAGTATCAGTAGTTTGAGAGCTATGCAGAAACCCATAATCGCCTTGTATTATATTGCATAGACCCTAGCTAGTGAGAGAAACATAAGACAAAAAAGAACATTAAATATGTCAAGTTAAAGACTAAAGTATTAAACCAGTATCACAATCTCATGCTGACGAGTCCCATTAAAGAAAAAACAGCTGTCCATGAGTGGTGGTCTGGCTACTGCACCTCTTTCCTGAGCTTTGTCTGAAGGCTGTAGTAAATTCACCTTTAGGAATAAAGTATTTAGAGATCAAGGTCAAAGAATATTATTCTGATAGAGACTTTCCACATCTGACAAGATAACAGTCCTTAAGGAATGAAATTGTTTGTAGCATGTATATATGATAATACTAATAATAATTTACCAGCTAATTAATCCAATGACCTACACTATATAACCAAAAGAATGTTGGACACTTGGACAATAATATGAAGCTGACTCCACCTTCAAACAGCCTCCACTTGTGGGTCTGTGGGAATTTGTTCCAATTCAGCCAAAATAGTGTATGTGAGGCCCTTTCACTGATGTTGGACAAGAAGACATGGGTCGAGATTGGCGTTCCAATTCATCCCCATTGGCGTTCAATGGGGTTACGGTCAGGTCACTCTTGTTCCTTCACACCAGACTCTTCAAACTATATCCTTTACGGACCTTGCTTTGTGCACAGTGACACAGTCATGCTGGAACAGGAAAGGGCCATCCCCACATCAGTTCTCCAACGTCGGAAGCATGCAATTGTCTAAAATGTCTTTGCATGATGTAGCCTTAACATTACTGTTCACTGGATTCATCCATCAGACATCCAGAAAGTGAAGGTTGATTCATCACTCCAGAGCACTTGTCCAGTAGAGGTGTGCTTTACACCACTCTAGCTTGGCATTGCACATAGTGCTCTTCAGCTTGTGTGCAGCTGCCTGATGCCATGAAAACCCATTTCATGATGCTTTTGACGGTCAGTGCTTGTTCTGATGTTGCTTCCAGAGGCAGTTTGGAAAACTGTTAGTGAGTGATGCTACAGCAGACAGGCAATGTTTACACACTGTGTGCTTTAGCTTCCCCGCTCTATGAGCATGCTCTACCACAACGTAGTTACTCCTAGGTTATTCCAGTTCAGAATAATAGCAATTACAGTGGACCAGAACAGATCTAGTAGGGGATTTTTAATTTAGCAATGGGTGTGTCTAAAATAACTAAACTAAATAATTAGGGGGTTATCCACATACTTTTGGTCATTTTGCATTTATCGCCATTCTTCCTACTGTAATCTTAATTTTAGATTTTTGCTTCTGGTAAGCAACTTCTACTCTGAGTTGTATGAGTTCATAGGGGACTTATTCATACAATATGGGGTATTTGCAGATAAATCTTAGCAAAATGAGTCACACAGAAGCTATCTGTAACAACATTAAAGGGTCACACCATTTTCCCAGGCAGAATATGTGATTATGTTACCACAATGCTTTCCACAAAGTGTTGGAGCTGGGAATTTTGCCCACTCATCCAGAAGAGTACTTGGGGGGGTTGGACACTGATGTTGATCGAGAAGGTCTGGCTTGCAATCTCCATTCCAGTTCATCTCAAAGCTGTTCGATGGGATTGAAGTCAGGGGTCTGTGCTGGCCGTCAAGTTCTTCCACACCAAACTTTTCCAACCATGTCTTTATTGACCTTGCTTTGTGCACTGGGGCACATTCATGCTAGAATAGTTTCTTTCTCAAACTGTTCCCACAAAATTGGAAGCATAGCACTGTCCAAATGTTTTGGTTTGTCCCCTTCAGCATACCAAGACATTTTAGACAATGTGGAAACTGTTATAGCTGCAAAGGGGGTCCAACTACATATTAATGTCTGTCTATTTAGAATGTGATGTCATAGAAGTCCCTTTTGGTGTAATGGTCCAAAATATGTGAAGAAGTCATGGGACTAAACCAAGAATTGATGACATATGACAGTAATGCTATCCAGCTTTATAGACAGTTGACAGAAATTATTTCATCTCCCTGGTACAATATGGTTTGTAGTCTAAAATCCCGATTTATTAAGTACTTTGGTTGCTCTGTGGTAAATCATGTTATAAGGGGAGGTAGAAAAAAATTGTGACACTATTAAACAATATACAAAATATGTGAGTTAAAAAAGGTCTTCCATAGCTTGCTATCAAAATTTGTATTCTACAACTTTACTCAGAATAGTCAGTTTGAACAATGCCTTTTGATCCACATAGGCAAATCACACTTTTAATAACCAATATACCTAATTAAAAGAGAGGAAAGTTGTTATGTCAATATACTCAGTTAATGAAAACAATGATCCATACATACATAAAGTTACCTGAATATAAACAATGACCTAGAGTAAGTGAAGTTTTTAAGCAGGTATAAGAATGGAGAAGCTTGTTGGATCCTTCCAAAGTCATGTTCAGTGAGAAGTTGCCAAACTATTAACCATGCAGAGGGCTATAGCCTTCGCCAGGAGTCCTAGCTGACAGCCTTACGCCTGACACTGGTATTGTTAGATCTATTACATGCGGGACACACAGCTCTTGCTAAAGCCTCTCATAAAACCATCCGTTATAGCCTGCTCAACTTTGATATTTACACGAGGAAGAAAAAAAAGAAAGAAAGAGAGAGAGAAAGGGCACGTTTGCAAATCCAATTGTGCCTTTTTTACATTTACTGCACGTTTTCCACATATGTAATTTATTACAGAGTGGAAAACCGTTAAATGCACAGTAGTTTTGCCAAGTAGCATTATGTATTTAGCAGCTTCAGTCATTTAACAGTTCCAACCCTCATTATTTTTTGCCATGTGGTACATAGGGGGGTTTCTGTATGTACTCATTTAGCAGTTTAAGAAGGATTCTAGTGGTTTTCGCTACAATGCATTTCATGGAAAGGCAGGATACTTAAGGGGACTGTGTATGAACAACCCTAACATGCTGTGCTTTTAATATATTGGTTTATCAATCAAACAAAACAGTCTGAATAAGCCATATTTGCCACTGTTGCAGTACTAATGAAGAAAAGCACTTTAACCCTTTCATTAACAATGAAGCGGTAATGTATTTTCACAGGCAAATTGAAATATTTAGAAAGGGAAAACTATATTCTATATAAAGATATATTGTTAATCCTTTAATGATTTGTGTACCTGCATGGGTCTTATCCCTTACTAGTGAGATCTAACAAAATCTAAACAGCTTTATGTAGGTGGAATGCTCAAGCTCATTCAATTCCGTCCCATGGCTATGTTCATAGCTAGGTGTAAAGTAGTAGGTATTTGTCCACGTTTGGGCAATGCAACAAAATAAATGGCATATCTGGCGACCTTTAGTTCTTTAGAAACTGGATTTTTGGAGAACTAGTAGCTGAATTATTTATTTACAAGTGTATTCTTTCTCACTAATGCGATATTATATCTAAACAGTGAGACCACAAGTGATAGTGAGAGTTTTAGGCAGTGGCACTAATACTGAGCACATATTAATTTGAAGGAAATTCAGAGAGTCTTCTAGGTCTCCAAGACTGAAAGCAGAATGTGAAATCAAGGGTGGTAGTCAGTAATAAAACTACAATTACAACAAAAGTTTCAATTAAGTATTGCTCTCAGATCAAACATTCTATAGTGACCACTATTTTTTGTATATTTAAATAAATGAACTCTATTTTCTCAAAGACGTAGAATGGCAGTTTATGCCACTTATTTCTGTATCCGTGGTACGTTACCAAGTCCAGGGCACCATTGCAAGATAATTAGATGTGCTCTGACATTATATATATATATATATATATTAAAGTTATACTATATATATCTTATACATAGCGCACGCAAGTAAAAATATAAATTCACACAAAGTCTCCAGCTTGGCTGGCTGCATAAATGTATCTTTGTTGTCTGGCTCTCATTATCAAACCACTTGGCTCTGATACCACCAACATAATTCATCTTAAGCCCCATAAACAGCATCCGTGTGTTCAATACCTTATTTAGAAGATTCCTTTAAGTGAGTTTTATTTTCTCTTATTAAACTTGCACAATGGTGGTAACCTCACCCAGAATTTTGGTCATTAACTGCAAAATCCATGAAAAGTCTGGATGACTTATATGTCCCTTATGGGATGTTAGGTCTTTTTGGTAACGTCTGTGAAACGTTTCCTTATTACAAAGCCTTGGAAATATCTGTGAAAATTTAAAACAGGCAGAGTCTTTACTTATGGTAGCATATGCCATGACCAATCAGGTATAAGTTTTCACATCATCACAGAATTCTCATGGAGAGACAGTTCTCCCATTTTGACATCAACTAGAACATTAAATATCCCGTGGAAGTTATGGTCCTGCGGAAATGTAGACCATATTATATTATTAGTGTTCTGTGCAGGGGCAGGCTGGCCAAAATTCTTAAAAAACAGCTGGTCTGACTTGGCCTGGCCCAATCATGGATCAAGTAAATCAATGGGATTGCGTAAAGTGACAGTGTATGCAAACAGCTAGAATGATGGTTTCAAGAAGTAGTATTTTTGCCCCCATGTCCTATGCGGAAGATCTTTGAAGCCAGTCAGTACATTTTACCCAACCAAATGGTATCATTTTGAAAACAAGACAACCCATGTGGTCATTCTGCCCCATGTCATATTTGGGACATCTTTGAGCCCGGCCAATTTAACTTACCCAATTAAACCATACATTTATAAAAACTAGACACCCCAAGGTATTTAACCAATTTCATGCACTAATTTTATCACCAGCCTTTGTCAAGGTTGTACTTTTTTGTGTGTGTTTTTCATACGCATTCTAATTTAGGTATGATTTTACAGCTTCTGGTATACATCACTGCCAAACAACACCCCAATATGTGTTTAGCAACATCTCCTGAGTACAGCGATACCACCAATACATAGGTTTGCCTGGTTGTTTGGGTGCTAATGGGCCATATTTGAGAGGTGCGCATTTTTCAGTGTTGGACTTGAAAAAGTTTTGGGACATCTTAGAACCCGGCCAATTCAATTTACCCAATAAAACCATATATTTTTGAAAACTAGACACCCTAGGGTAGTTTCAATGCTTGTATTTTAACTCTTTCCCATGCCAGACATTTTGGGAGGTTACAGCGCCGGTTTTAGAACTTAATTTTTTGGACATATTTTCTTTAAACTGGATGATTCTCTTTATGATATCATAGTGACAAGTCGCGGGGTCTTTTGATTTTTTAAATGTTTATCACATTTGTATTATTGGATTTTTCTTTTAACTATATTTAAATATTTTTTTTTATACATATTTTTTTATTTTAGTAATTAGTTGAGCTGGCTCCATTGACCTGAATGGTTGGCTGCATTACCTCTAGGAACTCTTATTTTGAATGGGCATTGCCATCTTGTTAGAGCCAGCCTGGCTCTGATGGGTGTCGTTTTGAACCACTCCTAGGAGCAATCAAACTGAGCCCCTGTTGCTGAATGCCTCTATATTGAGCAATATTGGGCAAACTTAGGAGGCAATCATTTTTCTTAGCTGCTGGGCACCGCCATATTTAAAATGCATATAGCCTTTCAATATGGTGAGTAAGATCACTCCTAGGAGCAGTCGTACGGGGCACTTACATTTTCTTGTTGTTGCTGGGTGCCTCGATGTTGAGTATGGGCCTAAAAACATGCTTGGATCAAAATAGTTTCCTTCCAGCATTCTACCTCTGTCTGTCTCAACCCTTCCTTAGTGTCTACTGGATCCTAAACACCCCTGATTAACAGACCCGTCTTTCTCTTCATCATATATATATATATATACCGTACTTGCCGGCGTATAGCACGCACCGGCGTATAACACGCACCCTCGCCGGAAGTGCGGGAGACGCGGCTGCAGATCGTGCAGCTCTAGGAGTTAGCGACGTATAACACGCAGGTAGGGTTTAAGCTTATTTTTTTTAGATATAAAAGTGCGTGTTATACGCCGATAAATACGGTATATATATAGACACGTAATTACAGGCACTTTCTGATGTTCTAGCTACTATTAACCAGGCCCATTGGTGCCCCATACTTACCCGATCTGCTATTCCAGCTGCAGTGTATGTGGCCAGAGACTGGATATGCCTGGTTGAATGCTATGTGAGCATAAAATCTTAGCGTGCAGTCGCGCATATCCAGACATCAAACGCACCTATGTCATCAGACGGCCACTGGCCTTAAAGTGCCAGGGCTGCCTATTTATTGCCAGTCTGGCCTGCTAGTGACATCAGCTTCTATGGTGCTTTGCCATACTAAGCGTGATGAGAGAAATAGTCTCAAGGATGTAGTGTCAGAAGCTGTGTATCCTTGAAATACACATTTATTTATTTGTGGTAAAATCACACAACACATATATTCATTGATTGAGCCATGTAAATTTCCTTACAATTTATTTCACATTGTTTTTAAAGGTCTTTTCAAGGTGAACTTCTACCTTTTTTAAAAAAATTAACATCACTCATATGAACACAGATTGTATAAATAACACAAAAAAGCAAATTGCAGTGTTTTAGGAACTAACATAATTAATTACAACACAAATGCAAACATTATCCAAGCTCTACAGGTTTAATAACTGGTTTTGTTTGTTTACTTGTTTCTTGTCTCTTTTCTTTTATATTCTTTTGTTTCTTTCACTAATTAACAGACTTCTGTAGAAAAGGGGATGAATGAACAATCTTTTGGGCATTTAACCATAAAATGCGTTATTGTTAAAGGAACAGTAGCGTCCCAATTTGGCTGTGAATGAATACAGCAGTGTTTCTACATCTGTACTAATATTAGCCAAGCAGTCAGATGTAAATTAGCTATCTGCTTTCAGACCGTACACAAGTTTAAGCTTTTAGTCACTGACTGACTTTATTCCTGATAAAGACAGACAAAATGATGAATGACAAATCAAATAGCAAAAGAAAAATAGTGTCTTTATCCAAAATAAGCTCAAAACAAACATCTAACATCTAAATATACAATGTGCTTTCTACTACATCTAAACGTAACAGGTACGGATCCATTTGAATTCTTCCAATGGTGAATTACAGTAAATGTATAATTTGTGGTAAGCCTACTGCAACGAAATACAAAATGTGTACAAAGCACACAGCGAAAGTTTCTTTTTTTAACTCAACATCACCATGTACCAGTTATCTGTGGGGCCTCTCATATGCACTGGAGGATCAGTGAGTCATATCTTGTACTATGTTTTTAGGACAGACGTCTGCCCCTTCTGGGGCTATCCCTCCTGAATCCAGATCCATCCAAACCAACCTTCTATAATGAGGAGGACGGGGAGAGCTCTAATGGATCAGCCCTGGGAATATGCTAAGTATAGGGGAAACGCAAGTAATCTAAAGTAATGTGGAAGATAAATAAAACAGAGAATGTATAACGTAAATTATTTCCTATTTCCTTTACAATAATTAAAAACTTTTGTGACCAGGAGATCTGTCTTTTAAATTATAGCAAAACAAAATTCAGTTCCGCTAAGGACTGCTGCTGCATGATTTGGCTTGAATGCATGAGTATGACAACAATATGGAAATACTTTACTGATGTAACAGGTTAGTAAATATTCTGCATACTCTGCATATACATAAGAACTATTTGAGATGGTGGAAGGATCACATTTAGACACATCCTCACAATTGATGCATATTGATATGATACATGTCTGAACGGCAGAACCTGCAGGGAAAGGAAGGTGGCGCTTGGATGGTGTCTCTCCAAGGTTATGCCAAAGGTACACCTGCAGCTGACCACTATATGCATGCAGAGTTGTAGCCATGTTTGACGCAAAGCTAAGCAAGTGATATTTTTATTAGACTGCACCAAGTGGTAGAATATTGGCTTGTTGAGTAATATGAGGGATTACTTAGTCTCTAACCTTATAACCACACTCAGGCGACACAACCTGATGCATGCACACTGTTTTGCGCACATTCTTAACATGTTGGGACCCACTTCACTTGACCCATGGCAGCTTCCCCAGTCGACGTCACCATTGATGTTGCCTTCACTTCCACAGTCTGCATCTTGGGTACAATGAAAAGCACTGTATACCTTTAAGAAATGGAGCACCAGGATATGACATCAAAACCTGGTGTGCGCACGGTGCTTTTTAACAAAGTCTAAGGAGGCTGTGCTGAGCTAACACAGCCTCCATAGTGGAAATAGGCAGGTTGGGAAGAGCAAACATAGGCCCTTGTAACTGGCCTATTGTGCAGGGACACCAGGGGCCTTGATCGCCCAAGAGTGCGAACTGCCAGTTTTGTACTAGGGCCTTCCGCTCCCCTGGACCTGGGCCTAGTCACGTCACTGGCTGGAGGATGCAAAATATAAAAGAATGGACACACTAAGCAGTAGCACCAGAGCACAGAGTGTATTACAAACTACCATGTGTAGGTTGTGCAAGCACTCAGAAAGACATACAAAACCTGGTCCAGAGGGAACAGATGGGTCTTTTAACCAGAGCACTTACAAATATTGCTTTATGCAAGGCTATGATGATTTGAATGCAGCCTTTGACTGCACATTTTTTGTTACCATGCTTTTACTTGTATTCCATTCTTCCTGGTAGATACAGCAGGAAGTTATGCATTTAAAGGAACATTTTTAACCCCCAACGTTTTGAAATGCTATACATGCAACTTCACACATTTCATTTGTTTCATATCTTAGCGTCCCTTACATTGTGAAAATATTTACTTACATGTCTGCAATTGTTATAACATGCTCTCTCAAATAAAAGTAACATATATATTAACACTCATTTTTCTTTAAAATACAGTGTTTGCTAATGGTAATAGCAGTGCTGTCCAAATGCTTTAGTTTACATTAATGGGATTTTTCTTGCACTCATGCTGACAATATTTCCCACTAATTAATGACCTTCCTTGAATTGAAGCATTGTCAGGGGTCTGTGAGTGTGAGTGTGCAGAGCAATTACCCTGCAGCATGTCACTTCACATGGATAATGACCCATTTGATGAAAAAGGGAACAATTCTAATACGTACTTTATGCTTCCATATAACTGCATTTTTACATTTAGAAACCATTCTATATACTTGTCAGATAGTTATTCTGTGACGTCTTGACATTTATTGTACCGCTGGCATGTGAGTCCTGACTTAGAGGGGTAGACAATTCTATTTTTTGATGGAAAAAAAATAAGCACATTTGCTTCAATACCTAATATTTTGGTTGTAAGTGGTTTTCACATAAAAACTTATCTCTCACCGCCAATTCACCCCTGGAAATATGCCAGTTTTCACCTGGAGTGTCTGCATGTTTCCCCAGGGCTTTGGTTTAGTATCTCCGGACCAGGGAGACATTTGGTGACAGCCACTCCCTGCCTAGGGGTACTTATCTTCTAGGCAAGAAGTGCTCCAGTGTTAGCACATGGCTTGAATGTCAAAAGAATTAGGAAGAATATACCCTAACTGTACCTCCATTATAATGATGCTCTGTGAAAAAATGAGACCCTAAGGTAGAGGCAAATGGTTAAAAATGTTTACAAACATTACTTTGTAATATGACGATGACTGCAATTGTTCATTAAAGTGATCACATGACAAGGGACTATGCAGCAGTCCTATGCTCCTGATAATGCAGTATAGGCGTGCTCACCAAAATATAAATCATGATGGGCTGATGTGCGCTTATGAGACATTAAGGATATAACAAGCAAGCTCCATCATATCAGACCACATTTATTCAAATGTCAGGTACAGTAAAAATAATTCATGCAGATTTTATTATATCTTACAATACAAACTACTATATTTTAACCTCATCATGTTTCCATCTAAGCATTATTGAATTAATGGCCCTCATGTGTAACAGGCATTCCAAAACATTAAGGTTTAAATATTTAACGTTTTTGATGTTTATGTTAACATACCTTTATAATAAAATTTAATTGCGTCAAATTATTTTTTGGTCCAAAAAAAACATACCTGGCTATGAACAAAGCATATGGAATTGATGTTTTATGTGCATTCTTGTTTTTTGTAAAAAAAAAAATCCATTGGCATTATCCTTTTTATTAAGAATTGCAATAAACCCTTTTGTGCAATTAAAAGAAAATATTTGGTAAGTTGGTATTTTATTTCCAACTTCAATATTTTCAATCCTCTTTTAAATAAGTACAATTAAAAAAATCATCTTGAAAATATAGGATTTGTTCTTGTGTAACTGTTTTCAGCTATGAATGAGTGATTTTTCAAGCTTGCATTCTTTCTCCATTGAATATGCAATCAAATATTCGTAAATTACTGTCTAATTTAAAAATGAATGTTCCTCAAAATCTAAATTTGTACTTTAAAAGGAGGATTCACAACCTAATTTATCTCAAGGTCATACTAAGTTCATGCCTAGGGAAACATTCCTTAAACAAAGATTTTTTGAAATAATATTCACGAGAACTTCTGAATTTTCTGTGACCTATGGAAAAAATCAATGCAAAAAGGTTTATCTTCTATTTCTTAGGCAAATGGGTTTCACATAAAACCCAGGCTGAACCGGGTAGCCCTTGGATGAGACGATTCTTAGTAGAAAATCAGAGAAATATTACATAGGACATTTATGAAAATAAAGTCCAATAGATTGGATGTTTCTCATTGCAATGTTAACATGGTCTAAAATTTGGATCGTTGGAACTGCTTAGCAAACAAATTAACTATAACCCTAGTTGGAACTTGCTACTTTCATGGTATATTTACAGCAACTAACATTTCCTAGATCTAGAGTATCTCTTATTAATTATCTCATTACATGTGAACAGATACCTTCTTATATATTTATAGGAAGTTATTTGTAAGATATTATTATTATTTTGTTTCAGTAGAATACAGAGGACCTCCTACCCTTCCCTAGATCCAAGCAGGTCTAAAGCCTGTGCCTTTTGGTGATGGCAGCACCGTATTTCATATTAAAATGGCAATACTAGATTCAACGCTGAACCTGGATACAATGGGGAAAATGCACCTGAATTATGTGTATGCAGCTCAAATTACAGGGAGGCTATCAACAAAGTAAGTATGGGGTTGCTTCACTTATCTTTGAAGGAATGTGGGCTTGACTGCCCCTTTAGAGCAGTTTTTTTTTTACATTTCTTTTAAATTACATCACAACTATTTTTATTCTTCCCAAATGGTCAATCTAGGACCTCAATCATTGCCTGAAATTTCTGTTCAACAATTCCCAATCTTGTCTTTTTTTTCATCTTTTGGAGCTGTTCCCAGAGCTATTGTATCTGATATGAAGGAAAAAAATCACATCGTAGAACTATATGCAATTGCAGCGTGGGTTCACATTGTATATTATTTTCTCTTTTCATGTGTGACATGGTGCCACAGTCTGGTTCTTAAATAGGGCAAAACAAAAACTCACACTGTTTAATAGAGTGGGTGGAGAAGATATTCCCACCATTTCACCATACCTGATGGGAAGATACGCATGTGTGACTCACACCACTCCTATATTAAACGCCGATCATGTGCTGTGCTAACAGTAAGAGAACTGTATAGTATTATTCTTTTATTTAAGGAACTGGTTTCACAATGCCACATAATAGCTGCTTATGCACTCTTCCCTACCTTCCACAATTATTTTCTCATCTTGCAGTCTTACTTTGCTACTTCAGTTTCTACAGTATAGATTTCTTTTACAGTGTTCTCTTTTAATTATTATTGTAGAGGGCATGTGGTGATAGTATTTATTTCTATCATAATTGCCCATTTTAAAGGCTTTTTTGCATCCAAATATAATGGTAGATGGTGCATTGCTGCTGAGAAAAAAAGGGCTTTCTTATCCCACCCATGTGTATAAAGCTGAAGCCAACCATGTTATTCTAAGATTGTAACATGTTCCTGACAAACCATCATTTATGTTTCACAATTATTTTTTTTAGGAATTCCAAATGCATTCAACAACTCTGTAACATGTGTCCAGAGTCTTATTGTCAATTACCGGTATACCTCACAATAATGTACATAATGTATATAAAACGAAAATGTACTTAAAGTAAGTTTTTTCACTTATCAATGCACTTATCATGTACTGCACTGCAATTAGCAGGTCATTTTACCAAAAAAAACCTAAAAAAACACTCAAAAGACACTAGAAAGAAGTTATGTGCCCATACAAAATGTGCGTACATAAACAGGGCAATATGGACGAAAGTATTGGGACACCTGACCATTACACCAACTGGGACATTGCATTCTAAATACAAGACATAAATATGTAGTTGGTCCCCTTTGCAACTGTAACAGCTTCCACTCTTCTGGGTAGGCTTTCCACGTGATTGTGGTGTGTTTCTGTGGGAACGTTTGCCAATTCATCTGGTAGAACATTTGTGAAAGAAATCTGTGTGGAAATTTAATTTGAAACTGTACCTGGTATATAACTTGAGTTTTGCTAGAACATGGTCTTCTATGGTTTTAAGCTTAATTATGTTTTGATGTTCCCTGTTGTCTCACTGTACCCTAACATAAAATGACTTTACTATGACAATTAGATAATATTATTGTTCCATATGGGACCTACTCTGCGGTTTTCGTTTTTAACTTCTTTTGTCGTATAAACCCATTGACGTTGAATTTTAAAATATGTAGTCTAGCCGTGCTGGGTTTGGAGCTAATCTCCTAATGAGGGTCTCACAGTTTTTAGAGTCGAAAACAAAGCACTGCACCCATTAAAATATCGTCCAAATCTGTGGTTTCTTCTGTGAAGACCTCAAGCAAACGTTGACAGATGAGCAGGAACAGCAATGCCTTAAGAAATGTTATGCTGGGGGGCGGAAGATTTAGGCTTTGCTATTTTCACATTGTTAGCTTGGTTGTAAATTCCAAAATCTATATACTATCACAGCTTAATCATAAATTATGATATATGCCCATATCGATATCAATTACCATTGCATAGTAAGGAAGACATGTTGTATGGACAACAATATAATTGAAAAAAATGATGTTGCCCTGAGGTAATTAATAAAGAAATTAATAAACCTTTTCCTTTAACCCAAACATTGACTGTGTGAAGGCAAAACGTCTATTACATTCGTAACACTCACAGTTTAGACAAGTTAAAACAATGAGTCAATGGAAATAGAACTGGCTCTACCAATCACACTATGATTGAAAAATCTGGGGCTATAAGGCTGATGTGATAATTCTGTATCACGTATGGAAGTGATTAGTAGATGGCAGTTAAAAAGGTTTTCAGGATTCGCCTGTTTCTTATTATATTATGTTATATATATATATATGACTAGATCAGATATATTGGTTGTCAGATTTTAAAAGTATTACAGTTTATTATAAAAGGGCATAGCCTGGAAACTCAAAATAAGAGAGAGACAGAATGAATTAATGATAGGTCTATAGAACTATGATATTATTGGTATAGGTGGTGGACGAGGACCTGTATGTCACCATGTTCTTGTTTTTGCTACTTGTTCCGTTCTCTGTATCTTTTGGAACACATGTATATACACTGTTTTCCAATCAAGAAATATTCATACAGCAAAGAAACATGTTTGCACACAGCAGGGCATGGTTGTAATAATGAAAAACATTATAAAAATGCATTATTATTGATGCCAACATCAAAGTGGATCTATGTATTATAGATGTTGGTGTTAAGGGTCTCATATACCAAGAATGTATTGATTTGGTAACTCCCATATAATTAGCATTTTACTATCATAGATGAACCACCTACTGTCTGTATTATTATTATAATTATTTTTTGCCTCTTTTACATTCTATTTTTATTATAAGGACACATTAACATCAGAATAAAATACAGTTATAAAAGCAGAGTACGATGGCAAAAAATGCAAGGTAAAAGCATAGTAGGGGTCTAATTGTCACTCTCATAAGAAAGAATATTCTTGTAACCTGCTTTTTTTTCTTAGTATACATAATATTATTTTCTATATTGCCTTTCTGTAAAAGCACATGTATATGACTATAAGTCCCTCTTAAGTATGCACCAAACACTCCAGAAGCCCAAGACTGGTTCAATTATAGGATCATAATGCTCTCTGGTCCTTATTAGGCACCCCGTCCAGGAAATTCTAATGCTAATCTCGGGTTCAGATGATTTAAGAGCAGGCATAACACAGGCACCGTGTTCTTTCAGTGAAACTGTCAAAGCCATTTAGAACTTCAGACATTTTATTATAAACTCACATTTGTAAAACATGTAACAAAACATATCTGTGTTTGAAACCTACATCTGGAATGCTGTTATGCTTAACTATGACCCTTACACAACCACTGAGAAAAAAGTGTACTCGGCATGCACTGCGCTTTGTTTTTTACATATGCTCATTTTACTGTCTGAAATGGGCAAGAATATGGTTACCTGGTAAACACATTAACAATAAAGAATGTATTCAAATAAAGTATACATAAGCACCAACAAGCTTGGTGATATTCACTGGAGATATTCACCAAAGATTGATTTAGGAAGAGTTTTATTCCTAAAAATGTATTAGAAAAGCAGGTGCTACTGTTTTGTCATTCTATGTAATATCAATAATACATATACATATATATATATAGAGAGAGAGAGAGAGAGATTTCATATTGATTACATTACATATTACATATACACGTATTCGGTGTCCATAAAAATACTCACATTTCTTATATTTTTTACATGGGCCATCTGGTTGTAATAAATTACTGTGTGTCTTGTATTATGTGTGATATAGATATCAGAGAGTATTTCGTGGTCTATATCCTTGCTAACAATTTTTGTACTAAATTAAAAAAAACTGTTTTTTACTATTCTCATATCTCCTAAGTGTCCCATTTTCTGCCGGACAGTCCAGATTTTATGTTTTGGAAACTTGCCATGGTGTCCCACTTTTGCAGGCATTAGAGAACATGGAGCCACTGATATCCCCCGACTGGTCATCATGTTGGCACTCTTTGAGGGAATAAACGAAAGTCTAAAACGAAAGGAAGTGAAAAGGAGGTCTCTTTTTTGTGGTCCATAAAAAATCATAGGTACATGACAGAAAATCACTGTAAAATAATCAATATATGTATATGCAGGCAAACACTTGACTAACAATGAATAGCTTCATAATATCCGTGTTAGAGCCAAACAGTAAATGCAAAGATCACAAGATATTTTCGGAACAAACTATTGCTGCTGCACCCATAGTAGCGAGCTTGTACCCCATATACATACCTTCAAAGATTACAAATAGCCAAAGTGGCAGACATTTTGTTTTCTGTTGGGTTTTTTTTTATATACTTTAATGTTCTGCCCCTTTGAACACTATCTTCTCTGCATTCTTTATGTCGAGTGTCTGACTAAAAATTCAAAAGTGACAGCAGCCCAAAAAACTAAGCAAACAAATACATTTGTATACATATATATTCAATCTCTTTAATCTCTGTAATACATACATTTACATATATATAATAATAGTATATATATATATATATATAATGTACTTATGTTAAAGACTATATGGAACTTTCAGACTTGTAAACTCATTGTAAACTAACAGCAAAATCACCCTTCTTATTTGCAAGCTGACACAACATGTTTTAAGCAGATGAGTGTTCAATTTCATTACATTAACGGCATCTCCACGGTCTCTTTGATGAATCGCTCCAGTGCTTAGTCATTTAGTAACAGGTTGGAAATAGGCTGAGGGGTAAAATGAGATCTGGTTACTATAGTTACACCTACCTACCAGAGTAGCAGAAAACGACATATTGCCACGGAACATAAAAAGTACTACCTCCCATCATGTCCAATATGATAAGCTTAATGCCATGCGTAAACCTATGAAGGCATTATGACACACAACTTAAGACATTAATTAGCGAAAAATAGGAACTAGAAATGTATTTACAGAAACAAGGATATTGCTGTTTGAGTTCTAGAGAAGACTCCCTCTTTAAAAATTATTGATACCTTTTAGCTGGTCCATTATATGCAAAGGCAACAAATTTAGTCACACTAGTTTTCAAGACCTCAAAAGTCACATTTTTACATGTAGGTATAAGGGTGTTTAGTCAAAATCCTCTTTCAAAGCTTTTATTTTTGGATTTATCCAATCAAATCTTTACCTGAAGTACTCAACTGGTTTTAAGTATTTTTTTGTATAGAAGTGTTAATTTTGACAAATAGAAATATGCAAAGTAAAATTTTTGTAAACACAATTACTAAAATGTATATAATATTTATGGAAGAGCATGTGCTTTATGTGCCATTACTATTATTAGCAGAGATGTGTAGTGATCTTATCAATCTCTACTTTGGTGGAAAGTTACATGTTTCTCAAGTGCAAAAAAAAAACCTAATTAAAAAATGAGTGACCAATTATTTTACTTAGTGGGTCTCAAAAAATCTTGTGTTTTATCTGACCCTCATCTAAAAAGCTGGATGGAAGAGAGGAAATTGAGACGGACTGGTGAGGATGTCAAAAACTCATATTTGACAAAGGAGGAGCATATTCTTTTATAGTAAAGAATAGGACGTGAAATAAGGCATACACAAAGTTGTGTTTCTCCAAAAGATATGGAGATAGGAAATGAGTGAGATAAAAGATATACACTTGCACAAAATTCAATTTTCTTCCATCTGCATAGAATACTCATGAAAAGAGAGAATGGATACAGTCAGGAATTCATGGTAGCTATATCCCTTGTCGCACTAAATATCTTGGCGACTGTATGTACATAAAAACGTAGGTTGAGGCTCAAAATCTTCAAATCAGAGCCGGGCCTCCACCTTCTTGCCATCTCACCCTTGAATACATTTTACCTCTTCATTGTGTGACTCAAGAGTAGTGGAAGCTTAATTTATATCTGTTCAAGTGAATGAATCTCCATGTGTGTCAAAAGCATCAATTACATACTCCCAAACTCAATAATTACAATAATCCCAAACACTAAAGCAGAAAAGAACTTGTTAGAGTGTGTTAACAGTAGTAAAAATATCTTGCTATTGCCAGCTCATGACCTAGGCAAAATGCTTCATACATCACACCCTCCCTTTAGTTTTGTACACCCTTAACCTTAGGTCATTAATGTATAAAGGCTAAACCCGTTTGTTAGGTAAGCTTTCATGGTCATTTCGTGCATATTTCCATGGATACTGTATGGATTGTGACATAAACTGCACCGGTAATCTCGACCATTTTGTTTTCCGAACATGAATAAAGGAAGCTAATTCTTGAAAAACTGTTCCGCCTCTGTGTTGTATCAAGGTGAATCATCAAAACTAATTGGGAAATAATTGTCTTAATTAAACTTATGTACTTTATCTTTTCTCAGTTTAGAAACTGAAAATTAGAACTTGATTTTGATGTTTACAAATTGTTTACCAATTTTATTTTAATTTCGCCTATTATGTTCTCAAATAAATACATTGTGTAGTACTCATATGGAATGTCATATGCTGATATTTTCACGTTTAGTTGTCAAATGTTTTCCGATTTTGAGAATGCATATAAAACCTATATTTCTTATTGGAATATGTCACCAAAGTTATTTTCCATATTTACATTGTATGTCAACTATGCAGTTCTAGATTGATTTATTAATTCACCAAATATTTTTATGTAGGTCTGATCAACAAAAATGTAGCTCCTACCAAACATTTTAAGGTTAAAGGGACTATCATTGTGTAAGGTCAACTGATCATTCCAATATCCAAACTAACATTTGGTATGTAACAAGATGTGAACGATAGGCTATGCCAGCTACCAACAGAATAATGAAAGATGACCTAATATTGGGGCACCTTTGAGTTTAAGTCATTGGAATGATTATTATTATAACTTAAATTAGCTGCAATGCGTTTTCCCAGGTACTAAATCCCAAATGCTGTGGGAAAATTCCACAAAGGTTAACAATAATCCTTACAGCCACTCAAGAAGGTTGAGATTTTTGTCTCCTTTTAATTGTAATCAAACACAGCCTTGGCAGTATATTAAAAACCGGACATATCTATCTATCTATCTATCTATATATATATATATATATATATATATATATATATATATGTATCCGTAAGTACTCAAATGAACAACATATTCTTTTGGCTTTACTGAATTCTTAATTTAAATGAGTGAAGTTCTGTAAAAACTTGTACAAATCCCTATGTTAAAAACAAATCACTTTCTATACAGATGTAGCATGCAAATTTAAGCTATATCGCTTTAATGTTTTGCCTTAATACCTTAACTCTAAAATATAAAATGTAAAAGGCTTTTTACCATCCAAGTTCCCCCTTTCAGAATGTGATGCATTTTTTAACAATGCAAGAAAAAAAATAGCTGCTTTCATTGAATGTTGTGCACCAAAGAGGAATTAAAACTCAAGATTTACGAAATATGTTTCTCTGATTGATCAACAAAGAAGCGGGAGGAGAAAAAAAGATCAGTGATGGTATTTTAACAATGTAAGCTAATGCAAAACCATAATGCATGTTTGATGAATAGCACCATATCTTCTCTGGAGGTCTTTTTTAGACCTAAGAACAGATGTAATTGTACCATTCCAAATACATGGAATGGTGATTAATCAAGACAATTTATAAATATGTACATGTTCACTTTAAGGTCCGCAAGACTTCTCTATTTGTGCATTAATTTATTTTAATGGTACTAAAAGCAGAGAAATATATTTATTTTTATTTGTATAGTTATAAAGCTGAAGCATTTTCCACAATGCTTTAGAGTGGGAAGATGCAATAATTCGTAACATTGTAGATTCACGCATATTAAAACAAATGTAGAATATGGCCTTGTCGCTTAGTTCCCACTGTCCACTGGAAATGAGGACACATGCAAAAAGTAAAGTATAGATTTTGCCCCTTTCTCTAAATTAGCTGGTAATTAAAAGTGACAGGTGATCTTTATGTAATTATGCTGTAGTCGGGCTGAGGGGCCTGATGATGCACTACTTATGAAACACCTCTTCATCTTTATCCTTGGTAGATGGGTGGATCAAAGCTAGAGAAGGAGGCAAATTGCCTTTTTATCATTATAAACATTATGGCAAGGGTGTGAAACCTATACAAAATTAGCCTATGGGTAATTCACTAATGTGGATAATTGAAAAAATAACTCTAGGTGACCCGATGAAGTTGTCATCTTTGGTGGATTTGGGGTATTCAGAGGGAAGTTGGGTGTATATTTAGAATTACTATTGTTACTTGTTAATTCAAGGATCAGTATTGGGACCCATACTTTTTATTAGCGATATTACAAAAAGACTTAAAGGTAAGGTATGTCATTTGCAGATGATACAAATGTCTCCAGCATGTTAGACATTCCTAGTGGAACAAGCCACTTGGCAAATGATTTAAATAAAATTGAATAATAATAAGTGTGGTGGGACAGTTTAATGTTGATAATGTAAAATAGTACACTTGGAACATAAAAATCCAGTGACAGACTATAGGATTGGGGGTACTGTTCTGTCAGTGACATCAAAGGAGGGAGGCTTGGGAGTTATTATTTCTGATAACTTAAAGATAAGCAGATAACGTATCACATAAAACAAGCAGGTGTTGGGTTGTATATACAGAGGTATAAGTAGCAGATGTGGTCCTGCTGCTTCACAAACCTATTGTCAGACCAAGAGTATTGTATGCAATTTTGGACAGTCAATCTCCAAGCATATATTGACAAATCGGAGAGAGTTCAGAGGAGGGCTACTGAAATAGTTAAGGTTTACTGAATAACGCTTATCAGAAAGATTAAAGCATCTCAATATGTATACCTTGGAGGAAAGGAGAAGGAATAGATGCGATAGAAACATTTAAACAAGGTACAAGAGGAAGGAGAAATAAAGAACAAGAGAGTCAGGTGCTTACATATAATGTGAGGAAAATGAGAAAAGCCAATTCAGGGTGCTTGGTGGCCCTATATTCAACAGTGACTGTACTACAGGAAGGACAGACAAGTGATGAAGGAGAATATACACTAGCCTTACTTCTGAAGAAGCGAGCATTATTTATTGATTTTATTATTTATTTTTATTGTTGGTCTGCTCTGTCCTCCCTGCAACCTATTTCTTATTGCAGACTGCTGAAAGTGTTCTTCTTTCTGTTCTATTCTGTATATATCGATCTCGGCAGTTCGCCTTTGTTTTGCTTACATAGAATTTTACAGTTACGGTTTTTTTTTCCACTCCCGCCTTTTATGTTGCTGAAATAATAGATTAAAGGCTGTTCCCTTCTGCAATTACATTCTCTGTCTGAATCCCTCTCCTTTTTCAGTTTTCAATGATTTCAATCAAGAGCAGCCTTATATTGATGTAACAGATGAGAAACCATGTGAATGCAGTTAATTAGTAAAAACATCTTAATGTCATTGAGAACTATGACATTTCTATCTGCTACGTGTAAATTTGCCTTGCATGCACTTCCAGAAGTGCAAAGAGATGGCCACCCAAAACTTGTAATTATAGACATGTGAATAATTGTAAGGGCAATAACACAGTGTGGCAAAGCAGTGATCTATAAATGTTTAAAAGAACAAAAAGCTCTTTAATCTACATAAAAAAGAAGTGATCCCCTTCACAGCTTTTAGCATATCTACTGTAAGTTAATTTGTATTTGTTACATAGAAATGACAAAAGCCCATAAAAGTTAACCTATCCACGCTATCCTTAATTGCATTGATTTAAAAAACAACATTCATGATCACATTAAAAGACATAAATATATATATATATATATCTCAATAACTTGCAACAACTTCAACTATAAAATGTATAAGTGGACATTCTTTTTTTGCCCAAAAATGAATTCATTTTCTTTTCTGAAAATCTCCATAAGGCTATGTACTCCAGAGCTTCACAGCCCTTATTGTGTACTGTGTCAGGTCATGTTCCTATTCTAATAAAACCATACATCAACCTCACATGTACATTATCTTAATTATTTTTTACTTTTCTTCTTTTTGAATGGTTTAGTCTTCTTATATGCAATTATCTGGATCAGTCTTTTATACTAATTCTACAATGAACCCAAATTCTGGCTTTGGGTCTACAGGTCAGTTGTCAGTTATGATGGTCTTTGTAATGCCTACCAACAGCACTGCTATTCAACAGCTCACTTGTGTTTGCCTCTTATTGAATGGGCATATCAGCATGAAATAACATTAAGGCAACATAATAGAGCTGCTGACTACAAGGAAAGCCGTTAGCATGTAACAGAGTTCTCAGATACAGCCATATATCCTGAATTCAATATGTATAAAGCTTTCAAAGGGTTATAAAATCACCACAATTTCATTCTTTTCCTAAAATTGTATTAAATTATGGTAAAAAAATACTTTCATATTTACCAATCCCTCACACCAGTATATTTCAATTGCCTATACTTAAATTATTTTATCTTTTCTATGTTTTGTTGTGAATAAAACATCCAGGACAAAAAGAATCAAGCAATTATGGGTGCATGACAAATTTGTATTTGAATACTCTGCTAATTATTATGCTGCTTTTCATTTAACGTTCTATACGACACTTGTTAAATGTCAATTAAAGATAATTAAGGAGCATACTAAATGTACCACAGTTATGTGTGCTTGCATGTTAGACTTGTGAGTGTAGTCTGTTCTCCTTCATCGAACTCGTGCAAAAATATTTGAAGGATTTGTCCGGTTAATAACAATAATGACCTCCCAACACTCATTTTAACCTTGTTTCAATAAAGAATACCTAGTAAAATAAAATTCTAATAGATGTAGGTATGAAAGCAAAAGCAATAGATCAGCAAGAACCCAGTTGTGCCCAAGTTGATCCAAGGCAAAAAGGCCTTTTTAAACACTCCAGTCCTAAGCAGCTCCTAAGAAGCTTCAGTGATCACCTGCACAAGGTTACCAAGGCTTCTAATATAAGCCTCCATGTCCATTTGGCATGCACCTTGATTTCAATGAGAGCACTTTCTTGCATCCAAGGGGGTGTTAAGTAGCAACTATGCAGACCCAACACTTTAACAAGGTAACTAATGTTATTACTGCCTATGTATTTTAATATGTATTCACATTTGGTGTGGCTATTTGGGGCTGTGGCAACCCGCATGCGGTACCAGTCACCTCCATCCCACCCTTCCTGTTTTTTGCCCTACACATCAACACAAATTTTCCAATTATATTAATTTCTCTCTCTACACTCATACTGCATAAGTATTACTGCTTAGTGAATTCATCTTTCTAGACACATTGGTTGTCGGTAGACCGTCAAAATTAGGTTTCAAAGTGCTTGTTTGGTACTTCAAAGTGTAACAAATTGCCTGTGACAGCAAGGAGCCAACATCCTGGCAATTGGTTTCTTTAAACTAGTAGGAGGAGATAAGTATTTAAGAAATAAAGTACCATTAGCCAAGAGATAAGAGTCACATCCTCCCCATCTGTGCAAAAATTACACTAAATTTCTTAATCTTGCAGAACATATCATCCTATAGTAATTCCCGAGCAGTTTATTTGGGGTCTATGCAAGTAGGAGCCTGCATGATGCAGGCTCCACCGTTAACCACCTGTCCCCGGTCTTGGTTGGTGCTAATTTCTCACTTAAGATTCTGAGCTTAGCTTAAGGGGACAGCTTGGTATTTTTCTGTCATTGAAGACTGCTAATTTGGGAAGTCTGATCTTGCAACTGAATCAAGATTAAAGTTCTCACAGCGTCGTGTGTAAGGAAAGAGAGATCCACCCAGTAATGCAACCTATACATTTCCTCTTTGCCTCTCCCTTGCCTATTGTTGACAAATTTCCCAGGTAACTGACACATTTCATACATCCAGAAGCGTTCTTCAAATAATTCTCAGTGTCAGCCTCCTAATTTAATACTTCCTATTAGACGGATGTGGCCTATCATGCTGATCGCTTGGTTTATATTTCAAATAAATTAACAGATGAAAGATGAGAAGTAAATCCTAAAAGGTGAGAATTTTTCCCATGCAAGCTATTTATGTAATGGCGGTTGCCAGAGGTGTAGCTGTATTTTGGAACCTGAAACAAAAAAATAAATAAAAATGCAGAACATGAAAGAACATATGATCATGAATGTCAGGCAGTGTGTCAGCATAACTTCATTCATAGTTTCTTAGAAAGGGTGGTTTACTTATTCTATTACATGCAGACAGTCTGTAGTCACTTTCAATATATATATATATTGAAAGTGACTACAGACTCATATGAGAATATATATATATATATATTCTCATATATACATGAGAAAACAAAAGTGTTTTTGTACAGAAGTATAAAATCAAAAGATGTATAAAATAAAGTTAATTTTACGTCATGAATCAGACATGTTTAGTAAAAATGTCTACATGGACACTTGCTATAATTGCATTGCAATATTTTTTATCAATATATATTTTAGCCATTTGTTACTGAGGTTACTGAGTCTCATATTCCCCCATTCAGAGGAACAAAAATCGATGATTTGAAAAGAACAGAATTGACAAGTGACTATTTTGCATTTACAGTGCTTGTCCGTAGTATTATTGACTACACTAAATATATGGAGCATATTCAAGTAAAAGGTATTCTATAGTGCCATCTAGATTTTCAATGACAAACCTTGACATTCATTAATAAGAAGAATCTGTTTTTTTTCTTTTTGTCCTACAGTCTTTTCTTTTTGGTTCTACACTCACTGGGAAAAAGTCTTTATCAATAGAAATGTAATTTTTTTTTTTAGGAAAAATGAAGTACCATATTTGCTCGATTATAAGACGACCCCCAAAATCTGAATATTAATTTACGAAAAAAAGAAAAAGCCTGAATATAAGATGACCCTATAGGAAAAAAGTTTTACCAGTAAATGTTAATTCATGTAAGCCATGTAAACTATTTTTTTAAAATAAAAGCTATGATTGAGAAAAATATTTTGTTTTCTTTTATTTTCCAACCTGGAAAGGTATAAGGCATTTCAGAGTGGCATATAGAGGGTTAAAAGGCATTTCTGGAGCACTCTGCCTACAGAAATGCCTTATGCCCCCCATATAACACTCCCTCAAAACTTACCGGTGCTTCTGATTCCCCGTATGTGCACTAGTCAGGGCAGCAGGGCGTAGGCAACTTCAGCTGCAGCCGGAAGGAGGTGCGGTTAGCAGCGGGGGTTGTCTGCGTCCATTGCACAGATCTTCCCTGGCTGTCAGAGAGAATTCTCCGCACGGGAACTCTCCTCACTGACAGCTGGGGAAGGTCTGCGTGATGGACGCAGACAACCCCCGCTGCTAACCGCACCTCCTTCCGGCTGCATCGGAAGTTGTCTACGCGAATCACGTAGATGTCTACGCGCTGCCCCGGCTACACACCGGGGAGTCAGAAGCACCGATAAGCTTGGGGGGGCATAAGACAGGAGAATCCAGGTCCCCTGCAGTGCTGCTAAGACGAGCATTTGCTCTGAAAAAAACCTTGTCTTATAATCGAGCAAATACGGTACTTGTGTATAAGTACCCACCAGATTAGGTCAAATGGTGAGAGCCTTAAAGAGTCATCAATCACTGATCGGAGAGAAGTTTATTGAGTTAAAAAATAAAATCCATAACCACTGTCAGATCACTTGTAAGTGAATCTGATCAATAATCAGTGACCTAAAATGTCACAAATTAGTGATCATGTGGTAATCAGTTGTGTAATAAAAAATATAACAAAATATTAATTTTTTATTAAAAAGGTGTGGGGTTTTTTACCTTATGACCTGGATGACCCCTTATTCTCTCTTTTTCTCTTAATGATGGGATGGGTCATCTGCTGCAGAGTGTAACTGAGCACCCAACCTGGAAGCACCTTTGACTTCCACATAAGTGTTCTTTAAATATTTTTTATTATTATTATTTTTTTTTATTCTTTTTAACGCAATGCTGTGGAGACTGAAGGCATAGGTGTTAACCCCTTCAATGCCACAGTTGTGTTAGTGTGGTTGCAATCACTGCATTAAAAGAGTTAACGCTGCAGAATTGCTTTCATGGAATGTTCATGCATAATCTTTTTTATCATTCTGTATAGGGAAATGTGTCAATGGGAGGCAGTGTAATTAAAAGGTTTTTTTTATGTATTACACAGATGTCCACATCTTGCATGTGTTTGCTTTCTACAACATCATTTGTCTCCTGTCATTAAGTTTTCAGTTCCAATGCATTCCAGCCCAGCATTCCTCCACTCTTGCATTTCTAACGATGCACATTAAACGGTGTTATAAAAATAAAAAAGATGATGTGCCAGAAAAGTATCTTAATCCTCATTGCAATAAAATAAGGTGCTACAACTCTGGATCTAAGAGTTTTATGAAGGGTTATTTAACTTTGCTTTCCAGACTTGACACACAAAATATGGATGATCTCTTTATGCCGAACAAATAGCAGAAACACCATACGTATCTGGACCACATTTTGCAGTTCAAGTATGGATGGAGAATGGATTTGTTGTCCTATATTTCCATCATTGCTAAAATGTGCTAGATATTGAGAAATGTCAAAGTTCGGAAGTCCACCCAAATCTAAGCATATCATTTATCATGTACACATCATTATGAAAGGTACAGCAAAGTTTACATAAAGGGTTGTTTTAGTGTAGAAAATAACTTATTCTCCCATTTAACATTTTGTTCATCTTTCTTTTAAGATGCAGTATCATTTTCAATGAAGGACATTAAAACCTTGGCATCTGACCTACAATGTAGTTGTAAATAAAGATTGCACAACCCTATGTCCCCCAAAGCACTAAACAGTAGTGCAGTAGTGCTCAATTTTAAATAATGCTGGATGGTCATGCCTAAAATTAGCTTTTGAGTGTATGTAACGTTTTTCAAAACCTTGCTATGACGTGACATGTTGTGGCTTAATATGTTGTGACTGCATATCACAACTGTTCATGCTGTTACCCACTCACGCTCAGTAATGTCTCTGCATTGTCAGTTTTCAGCACAAATTACATGAATCAGAAAAAAGCAAATAAAGTTGTAAAGTATGTACTCAGTAGAAAGACGTGACTGTTAAGACAACACATAGACGTACAACCGAAAAAGAAACATCAACCCAATATTTGTCCATATGTAATCAACAATGCTGTATTTTTTTCATAAGTGAGGTGGCAACTCCTAGTCCATTATTGTGGGGAATGTATATTTACAGATTTCTGAATATACATTTTCGAAAAGAGTGCAATAAGTATCTTTTATGGTATTAGTATTATTATTACTATTATAGTATTTATCACGCTCATCTCAGACTTTTTTTTTTATATTTTATTATATATATTGTTTTCATTAATTAAAATAATTAACCTAAGGGTTTTACACAAAACATTAGATTATCTAGCATGCTCGCCAAATGGGCCTTTTTATTCTTTCCTCTGGAGGTTTAATCACAGAAAAAAACCATTTTTTTTGTTTTTTTTTTAAAAAGAGGCTTCTGCGTTTGTGCCACGTGACAATTAAATGTCCCTAATAAAAATTTGGAATGAGACAAAAGCTTACATGCTTTAAGAAATATTTCTTGACAGAGTTTGGGTATTCAACAGTATAAAGAATTGTGTTTCTAATGTAGTGTTTAATGTATACTAAGTATAAATATATAATAAAGGAAGGCAAAATAAAGCCCAATGGAATATAGGGGATGTTGATACCAAATCAGATATTCTTGCAATTTAACATTGTTAATGTAACAATTGCAAATAATTGATTAAGATCAATTTCATGGTGTGATTAAAATCAAATGTTTAACTGTGGTTGGGAAAGGCACAATACTAGGGGTACGTGGAGTGGAAGTTTTTTTTCACCGTTTCAAATAATAAAAATGCAAAATGTAATACCCAATAGCATCAGCACTGAATTCAGCTAGAATTCACCTCAATATATATATATATATAGCAATAACTTTTTTATTATTATTAATAATACAGTTCTTCAAGAAAATTGCCAAATGAAAGCATAATTACCACCAGGTCAACGCGGCTTTGGAAAAATGTCCATCTTTCATATGCTGGTCACAGCATATAGTTTGTAACCATTTTATGAGAGGAACACTTCTGTGGATACTTTTGTAAATGACACATTTAAAGGTAATTGGTTTGAACCTTTGAAACTGTTATTAGGTCTATGTTGCTATTTATGTTAGAAATATGTACATGTGTGTCAAAACAATATCAATTTTGCTGATTGGCTGCATCAAGAATCTGTTGCTAAGGGTAACAGGACAATTGCTTTTAATCCACCTGAATTGCTTCTTGTTTTTTATCCACTCAACAACATTTTCTCCAAGGTAAAAGCAATATTTAATTTGACATTCTGAACCGTTTAAGGACACCAGCCCTGGCACGATTTACATCACAGACAGACAGGTGATCATACAAGGGATACATTATAATCTACTTCAAACAGGAAAAATTATTATTTAAAGCTGAATAATTATTATATGCCAGATTATTTTGCAGTGTTACACACAGACGGGTTTATCCAGAAGAATTCAGAAAAAAACATGTAACAGATCCATTCATCTGGGTCATTGGATCATGGTGCATGCTACCTATGATCATATGAAGCACCATTGTAAGAGATAAACCTGCAATAATCTACAAAGCCACTCATTAAAAGGTACAAAAAAAACCTGAAGGACATGAAGCTTTGAACTCAAAAATATAATGCTGTAGCTGGAAATGTAAACTGTAAGAATACTGCGAGTATTTTATTTTCACATGTGTTACCTGCCAGATATGCCGTCACAAATCTTAGCCAAACTAATTGTTTATGAAAATACCCTCATGGTTATAAGAACCTCTGGATTTAAACCTGCAACCCTTCACACCACCAGGAGGCTTTGGGGATGTTAGAACCTCTGCCCAGGACCATGTCATCCTTTTCCATTTCTGACATACCAGTAGCACCTTCCAGTAACCCAGTGCCTTTATGTGGTGTGACTGCTCCTATCTACCCTTGCTGGGGCATTGTTTTCCCATCCTCTTTGAGTTTGTTCCATTTGTTTGCCCTTCCCCCAAACCTATATTTTTCTTCTGGTTTTGACTGTAGAAACGATTTACTCTTTGTTCTCCCTGTCTTGGTACCTCAACTGGATCTGTGATTATTCTGCTATTGACACATCTGCTTATATATTTGCCTTGTGTACCATGTTCTAGCCTGATTGTGTATGACCTTGTCTATCCTGTTCCTAATTTGTCCTGCCATTGAAGCCTGCCGGTTCATCTTATTTTAGAACTCATGTTATCTGCCAGTCCCTGTTCCTGGCTCATCTTATCTGCCAGCCCTTGTCTACCAACCAACTTTAAAGTTATAGACAGATGGCACCCAATCTCAGAGCTAAGACTTTAGCCGACAGCTGCCTACACACAGAGAGTCACCAGTCCATCTAACTCTCACTTGGTTCGGAAACTTCAAGTATCACTGGACTTATTAGGAGCAGCAGCACTAGTTGTATTTGTGCTAGATGAATAATTATGTTCAGCTGACATATATTCAGTTGGCTTAGGGCCAGACTGGAGATGACTAAATGGCCTTGGTAAAAAAGACACGTTTTTAATGCTTTTGCAGTATGCAGTTTTACATATTCAGCCAGCGGCTATGCAGTACAAGACCCAATTTGCCACTGGAGCAGTATTAGTAAGTATTTAACCTTATTGGTCATCAGCATGCCAGACAGTCCAGGCCTGATTTGGTGACCCCTACACTCACTGATTTCACTGGAAGCACAGCTCCCATTGCCTTCAATGGGAGTGCTATTGCACATGTGCAGAGTAACACTGAACCTTGCCTTTCCTTTACATGCAGAGCTTACAATTAACTGACTGTTGCAGTCTTTATTTTTAATATACCAAAAAGTAAGAGATCATTGTCACTGTGTGCCATTATTTACCTGCTGAAGATTGTATTTCATACCTATGTCTAGATGTGACCTAGTTTTGTGCTTTCCTTGCCCCATGTAAAAGATATCCCTAACAATATACAGACGTATCCCCTTGATATAGAATACATACTATGAGGTGTTGATGCCCAATGTCCCTTAATTACCTTTATTAGGAGATCTGTTGATCCTTCTTGATCACAAACAGTGCTAGCAGTTAAAACTTCCATAGACCATCAACAAGCTAAGCATGGTTTCTCAAATAACAAATAAAGTACTCTGAGACTATTAGCCCATACAAAACATTTTATTAATAAGGAAAATGAATATAGTTACATTAGCTCAAGAGAACATGTAGTCCCCTTTCATAAAAAGTGACTCCCTTTATTGGGTCAAGTACCTTTCTGCTCCGGAAAGCTTATGTGAACCTACACTTTATTAGAAATCAGAATCCTATAAAAGAAAACATGTCTTGTGTATTGATCAATGTGAATCTACTATATCAGGTGTGGATTCATATAGAATATTTAAAACAAAGTATATTCTGCCAGTTGTTACTTGTTAACAAGCACTTGTCCAAGTAATAATTCTCTCTTGTGCACGCCAAGGAGAAAAGACAAAGATAGAATGACTGGTACTATCACCCCATGCTTAAAAGTGTGAGGTAACTGCAATTGCTTAACTATATGGATATGTGATGGCAAAAGCCAGGGAAAATAGTACAAGAAAACTCAGTGTTCTTCAATCTCTCTTGCATTGGCTTCATTGCTCATATTTGAAAATGTCTCATCTCACATTTTACAGTGTATATATTAACATCCATCAAGCCCATGGTGGTCTGTGCAACTGTTTGTGGAAAATTATAGACCTCAAGGGAGCCCTAAGGCTGATCAAGGAGACTTCCAATACTTTGGGCACCTCTTATGTTATCTCACACTGCTACCTATTCACAAAAGCTGTATAGACTTTGATTGAGTGCTAATACTCAAATTGTTTGATAGTTTAGGAAGCTATGATTCAGGGGCATAACTAGAATTTGCAGGGGTCTGGTGTGAAAACTATACTTGCCCCCCGACTTCTCAAAGCAACATGTCCCAGAGTTCCATCCTTGCCTGTGCAATCTTTGTCCCCAAACAGCTTGCCTGTGCCATCTTTGCCACAAAACAGCTTGTCGGTGCCCCCAAGCAGCCTGCCTGTGCCATCTTTGCCACAAAACAGCTTGTCGGTGCCCCCAACAGCCTGCTTGTGAGTCTGCCCACACCACTTACCTGCAGGAATAGTGTGACACTCTTCATCTGTGCTGTGTGCAGACTGAACCAGCACACAGGCAGTGGATGTGATGTCACTTTCTGCATGCTGGATCAGTGAGACAAAGCATGCAAGGAGAGAGCGTTAGAAATCATTCGATTGGATGATCTCTACACTCTCCGTGCCCCTAACTACAGGTGTTACCTGCACCTAGCAGCTTTAACGGGGGACAAGTGGTCACAGGGTTTGCCTTGGCCCCTTTAAGTGACGTGCCCAGTCATGGTTGCGACCATGATTGTTACTCCCCTGCTCTGATTCTCCCCCCACAATTATACACAGTAGCTTATATTTTATGTAAAATTAACAGTATTGATGCCTATGTTTTTGAGGGGTTTATCTATAATGAAATCTGGTACAGCGATCATCAGTTTCTAGGTATTCTGTTACTTAAACTACGTTATTCTCAGTTGAAATGACTAAGAGTTAAACATATGGAGCATTTTTTAACATGTTAAAAATTAATTTCAGAACTAAAGTAGCATATGTTTTCCACATAATTAGCAATTAACAGATTATTCAAATAGTTTGCTTACCCTTTGTCTGTGTTATAGGTGAAAAAACATTTGTAAGCAATATGTATTCCAAAATGAAGTAAAGCAGAGAGAGCTCAATGTACAGTATATACGGTCCTGACAAAATTACCGTCTATATTATGACAAGCTCAATCATTGTTTTAAGAACGATTGGATGCAGACAATGCTATTCTAAAATTAAACTATAAAATGTAAGTACTAATAGGAAAAAAAAGACAACATATTACTTTGACTTGTGCTGCCATAGTAAAGAAAAAATGTTATTTTGATATAACTGCAATAAATATATACATCAAAGCTAAAAGGGATTTTAACCCAAAAAGATTACTTTAGGGAGGGGGCACCTAAAGTGTATGTTATTAACAAGACGGCAACCCAATACCTGCTATAGTATTGTGTGGCCCTCAATTGTGTAACCGCACACTAGATAGGAAAAAAAGTAAGAAAAGGAGTTAAGTTTATTTTCTATAGAGGTAAAAAGTCATTTTTAGAACATCTGATTTTAAACAGAGAAGACATATACAAAAACAGATATAACATGATCAAAAAGGAAAATATTTGTCAACACATTAGACTGTAGGAAAAACTGAATCACAAGGCTAAATTGTAGACACAAAAAGATTTCTTATTTAATAGGATTTATTTAAAGATTAAGAAGTAGTTTATACAAATGAAGACAAATAAAATTGGTTCATTTTGGTGCAAGGAAGTAAGGTGGGAGTGCGTAAACTTCTGCAAAATACTGGCTCAAGGTAACAAAAAAGGGAACCAGAACAAAGGGCAACAAACTGCTAACCAGACAGCAGGGAAGTAAAACACTGTTTGAGTATAGATGAGCAGATGAAAAATGAATGAAAAGCAGAAACTCATCTACATAAAAACGGCCTTTTTAGTGTGTTCTATTCAATATGATCACTTATTTATGTATTTTACTTCCTTATATTAAAGTAAAGTGACAATCAAAAACACGGTCTCCTTGATATCTCATCGTACCTGTGCAGACCAACTGGCGTCCCTGGGGGTTTAAGTCATGTGGTAAACACTAGCACGACCTGGTAGATTATTTTTTTTTTTAGAACACAGAGGGTACTTTGATCCTAGCTCAGATAACAGCTGTATTGCCTGACAAGAGTTTATGTTAGATACATTGTTGAGCTCAGGTAGGCCTCAGGTTGGCCTCAGGGGAGGTGTCTGGTTGACCTCAAAACTCAGCAAGACACTTGATCTTTCAGGGAGGGTCTTTGAGTGGGCAAAGTTACCAGGCATCACGTTTTATTATCCTGTCATTCTTTTCCTTATGTAGCCCTCAGATATAATAATGAGAGGAGCTCCTGACGGGTTGGTAGCCTCACCTAGATATTTTTCATTTACAAAGACAGGAAGTCGGAATTACATGACAGATATTGTGACTGCGTCTTGTATTTACTTACATATACCGATGCCGTTTCAGAGAAACCCTTTTGTCAGAGTTGCTCATCAAACTCTCAAAGAAAGAGGCATTGTTTAACTAAAACCAGATAAAAGTGTATAAATAGTACATTTAAAAATTCAATGAAGTTGTCTCCTGTTTCCATTGATTTATGAAACACAAGTATTTCATATTTAGACATACTTTGTAACGTTAAAGAAACACAATAAAGGGGTCTAAACATCACTAGGCAAAAGTCAATGATGGAAAGCTACAATGCCAGTTCCTAAAATAATGTTAATGAATTGAGATTTTAAAAATGTACCAAATAATGTAAGATTCCAAGAATGCAATATTACTGTTGTATATTGATTTGCATATCCCTACTTATGTTTAAATGTGGTTAGGGTAATAAGAGGAAGCCTTCTTCTTTTTGTACTTACATTTCCGACCAGTAGTCCCATCCATACCCAAAATTGCCAATACCAATATGCATTGAAAGTCAGAGAAATAGCACATGGAATGCTTTGAATCCCTCTATGATGGTTACTTACATTAGCAACTCCCTTGTTTAATTCTTTAGAAAAGTTTACTATAAGACTAAATCAAATTCATCATATACTAATAAAACCCACTGTCCTTTAAAACGGTAAGTACAGTTTAAAATAGGGTTCTTACCCAGTTCAAGGCTTTGTCCCACTAAGTCATGACATTATTGGCATATATAAATGAATTTAATTATTTAAAAGTATAGGTTAGCTCCAGGACAGGTGTTTTCTTTATGCAGATGGCAAAATGAATTATTCAGGAATGGAGACAGGTAAAACAGACGGGAAAGGGAGCCAAAGTAAGACAGCCAGAGGGCGGCTCTCATACAATTACCAAATAGTAAGAACATGTCTTTTTGTATGCTAGGTGTGAGTACAAGTTAAGTGTTCATTACAGGCTGCTATAACACGAGCTTTGAAAAGTGTGATGTTTCACTTCCAGCAACAGATCTGACCTGTTGTGAATATGCCTTTAACTTTGTAATTATTTCCATATGTCGAAAATAACAAATTTACAATTCCTAAAAATGTTTTTAATTTGAAATCCGATCATCTAGCTCATGGCAGTTTAAGAAACCAAAGTTCTGGTACAGCCTTGAAGGAAACCAGAATGTACCTTGACTGTACTTGGCACATGACAACAAAGTTACTAGTCTTAAAGAGTTTGCTCAAGTTTACAATAAATTTTAAATTCACTCAATGTATTAGCCTACACCACGTCTGCTGGGAGGCTGTCTACTTATCTACCATCTCATTAGTAAAAAAAAAAAAAAAAAAAAAAAAAAAAAAGATTAGATCTAAATTTCATATATGTAAAAGTTCTCATACGTTGACAGAACTAATGCTTCAAATGTACATCTATTATTATTAAGGTGCCATTTTCCTATTTATATTTCTCTTTATATGAACTAATGCCATAATAAAGAACAGGTACAAGCTACTTAAGTTTTATTTTTATTTACCATGTGTCATAAACACCTTACACACAACAAAGCAAGAGATCCGCGCACACCCAGCAAATATTATTTAAAAGCACCTATCTGAACATAAACGCTTTACCACATTATCTGTAATCATCACCTGATCATTTTCCCCTCTCTATTATCTCTACGCAGCAGAAACTGTAAGACCATCCAACCTTATAATGGAATTTGGCTCCGAGCAACCATATCTCCTTCCAGAGGTGCAGCATTAGTGCAGCCGACATGATTTGTAGTGGTGTATTGTCACAGTCTCTCATCTTTTCGATGTAAGGTAAGCTTGACATTATCATACAAATTAGTATATATTGTAAAATCTCTCTGGGGGTTAACAATGGAGCAAAACAGATATTTATCTTGGGCCCCTGCTAGAAAGAGCCCCCACTTGCTGCTTACATTTGTGGCATGTGTGAATGTATATATACACTGTGTATGTATATATGTGGGACAGTCTGTAGGAATGCACGAGGTTGTGTCTGTGACTGTATGCATGTAAATGCGTTATGCCCCTGAATGTCTATGTATGTTAGTATGTCTATGCATTATGTCTATGTATGTTAGTATAGCAGTCTCTGCTACTATGAAACACAATATTTTAAGATTTTCTATTCTAATGTGTGACCTGTTTTATCAGTGGTCCCTTTTTTATTTCCCTTAAATATTGGATGGTTTTCAATAAAAAAGCATATTGTTTATGTCAAATGTTTAAGAAATCCAGCTGATGTGGTTAATGACTCCCATTACACTCAGCCAACTCCTGTTCCACACCAGTTGGAGTGTCATAGGCTGCCTGTTCGCACAAAGAAACTATGCATAGTATAACGTGGTATGATGAAAGGTCTTCTCGAGTATTAAATAGTCCACTTCCTTATTCATCACCAGTAACTGTTAAGTCACCTGTTGACTCTTTTTGATGAATGACTACTTTGCCTCCAGTTAAAGCTACTTGATGTCATCTTATCGCTCTTTGCCATCAGGTAAATGAGACAGATAACAAGCTTCATCTGTGACGCCCCAGGCAGGTATCCACAAGAACAACCAAATCTTTTAGTCCTAGCTTACCATATGTGCTCTGTGTCTGCGTTCGTGTTCTTTTAAAGGAGTCTGACCAATTTACATTTGTCTTTTTTGTTACGTAGCAATTAGCATTATATTTTAAACACATCTGTCAAATGGATTGCCATAAAAAAAGTATTTTGCAGTTTTTACTGCATAGTATTTTCCTGTATGGGAGTTTTCTAATAATTGTAATGCCATTTTTTTTAATTATTGTCCCATGTAGCCGCACATATCACTTTATGTTTATATTTATTTTATATATATATATATATATATATATTATCATTTTTATTTGTTACTGATATTTATATTTTTGTACACATTGGTACAGCGTGACAAAATCCCCATAAAAATATGAACTTGCCAAGTTTTAACAAAATGCATTTGATCCGTTGGTATTCATGCTATAGACACGAAAGGTCTATATCCTCAATATTTCAGGTCTCCAAAATGAGAAACCTGTGTTAGGAGGTGAAGACAGGCGGGGGAGGGGTGGGGCCAGTACCAAGGGTGGGTGGGACCATCTTACCCACCTGCCTTAAATTAAGACCCACCTTGCGGTGCTCAGTTCAAGAGTGTTGCAAGGTGGCCACATGGGAGCTGTTTGTGCTGTTGATTTTACAGCTCCCTGGGGCAGTCAGGGGGCATCAGAGGAGCTCCTCAACTGGCCCAAGATTCCCACTGACTGCAAAAGCGGGACTATGTGACAACTATCTGGGAATGAGAGACAGTGACTAAAAACTGGGACTATCTTACAAAAAATGGTGACTGTTGGGACATATGAAGTTCTAGTTTTGATGTTCAGTTATGGTTACGCATAACCATGTCCCCTATGAAATATCCTATTATTCTCCAAGTACTTTATATCGGCACAGAATAAAATTGCTTGCATACTGGTACATGGAAGCAGGCAACGTCCTAAACAATCTTCTGCATGTTAGAGAAGAATGAAAAGTCCCTGAATATAATACCCTGATCATCTATCCATTCTGCTTTGAATTCCAAAATTGGAATAAATATCCTAGAGAGCTGCCGGGTATTAGTACTCCTGTATGAGTTTGGGTATGATTTTTTTGATATCTCATGATGAACATATTTGTATGGAAGTTTGTTTTGGTTGATGAATTGCTTAATGAACTTTCAATAACATTTTAGCTTTCCATTTTTAAGATGGGTGGGCTCTGATTTTTTTTGTCATGGCAATTTAGTATGTAAGAGACCAGGGAAAGAAAAAGTCCCTGGAGTTTATGGCTCCAAGCTGCACAGTCTGGCCTCACTTCTCACCTTTCCTCAATACTCAAAGCCAGGGTTTTATCATTGTTTTAGAATACTGAAATTATGGCACATACTAAAAGGTGACATTAGTGTAGAAATGTTTAATCTACTTATAGTACATTTATAGTTGTGATTTCTCTTTAGTAATGTGATTGCTCATTCCCCAGTTCATAAGTAAGTTGTTTTATAAAATAGGGACCTAATCTGCATGTAGACATGTTTCAATTAGAAATGTTATTTGATGTAAGAGGTAATCAATAAATTAGTATGATGCCAGGTTAGATTACAGCTAAACCGTATTGTAGAAACTATAATTGCTGGGGGGTTATGTTGGGTTCAATATTCTTGTTAAATGTTTCTTTGTTATTTTTTGTTCTACTGAACCATTTGTAATGTATTCCACAATATACATTTTTGGTATTGATATATAGTTGAAATATTTATACAGATGTATTGAGTACCTTTAAAAAAAGAGACTTTAGAAAAAGTTATAAAAATACAACTCAGGTTTCAGAGTTCCCAAATTGAAACCCCATTTCATTTCACATTTTCCCATATTTTATACATTGTTGCCACCTCTCCAATGTTTCTATTTGATCTATTGCAGGGGGGGGGTAGTTTAAGTGTACTGTATTGCACTAGTGTTCTTGTTTTTTATCTTTAAGATAAACGTACAAGATTTACCAAACCTGGGATACATTGTTATATGTAGGTTCTGTGTTGTTGTTTTTTATTAGATTGCACTGAGCGCACTTTATCACTGTTTTGGAGTTTGTGTGTACAATCTCAAATATTGTTATACATTATTACCAAGGCTCAATGGGGGAATTAAAGCATGCATGAGCTAGTCAGAGGAATATGCAATAAACTTAAAGACCAAAGATGGGTAAAGGGGGTAAAACCTTTTTTCTGTGTAGTTTCCCATCAACATATACTTTCCTTATTAAATATGTATATTTTGTAATAAATATTTAAGATGGATTCCAACACCACAATACTGCACTCCCATACAAAATCTGTTTCATACCCCATACAAACCTTGCTGGAGGTCCTTTCTCAATGCCGTTTAGAGCACAAAGTAGCATCCAAATCTTCAACCGATTCTCCATATTTTCACAGTGATTGTACTGTTTTATTTGGGGATAAGACAATAATCATATTCTTTGTCTGCTGTCTTTCCCCATCTCTAACATGTAGTCCATGGTTAAAAATGGTAAGAGTGAAACTCACTGAAAGTTGTCACAGCCTAGTCACTTTTCATTTGTTTTGTAAAATATATCCTCTAAAAATAGGATAATTTGGGGGTTTATGGCTATGGAACTATCTATAGAGATTTACTAAAAAAAAAAACACCAATTCTTTTTGTGTAACCTTTTGTCTGTTAGAGCACTTAACACTTATAGTATAAATCCATTGATACTGCCTATGTGGTGGTGTACCATATTATAGACCAATAGACATTATGTGACAATGCTCCTCAAAGGAAGGAAGCCAATTGCCCCACAGCCATTCCAGGGTGTTATGTTCTACTATCCACCAGAAGACACCACGTGATGCTTCTGCAAAGTACACGAGTGGCTATTCATGAAGATCGCACTGGGAAAATAATTGAAGCTAGCACTGAATGTTTCACCTAAAGCCTGTTGGTCTACCAATACATCTTAAAAGATTGTAGCTTAGTACTACAAAAATATGCACACGTTTGCCTCAAAACCATGCACATATAACAATGCATCTGTTATATATTAGAGTAAAAAATGGATTACAAAAATATCAAAACCAGTGTAGGTGAAAGAATCCATGTGTTTGATGGCAGAGCTGCTTTCTGAATCAGCTGAGCTTAGAAGACAGAGCACTTATCTTAAAAAGATGCAAGCTGAAGGATAGTCTTTCTTTCAGAAGGTAAACATTACGTTACCAGATCTGCTGAGCAAATGTACTATAAAGTTAATCCCAGAGTTCTGGATGGTTTAGGGATATGGCAATCGCAGATGTGCTTAGCATGAAGTGTTTACGTGCGTTACGGCTTGCGAAGCAGCATGGCCTGACGGTGCTTTGAGAGTCAGACTCCCCAGCTCACTTTTTGCCCCCAGGCTATTCAAAGGAGTGAGCACAGTCATGAACTCTTTCTTGTTCAGCCGACAAAAGGGCTTGACTGCCAAGCAATAACTCGTCACACTGCACTCTTAATAAGCCGAACAAATTATTATTGAGCTCAAAATCTGGCATTTGTGTACAACAAATTTTCCCTCAAACGTATCTGAACTTTTATGCTCATAAATATAACCCCTTACACCCCTTTTTGGGCTTCAATGTAATTGTGGCATTAGTTTTAACCTATCGAGTACTAGCGGTATATGGTAATCTTGCAAGCAGGACACACTTCCCCTAAAGTATCAATTTGTCTTGGTCTGGAAACTCTAGCGTTATACTTTTTGAATGTATTCACTCTAGGAAGCACTGTGTACATTTTTGCCACTATACAAATTTACATTTTAATTGAAATATTTTTATTCAAGTTATTTAGGTTACAATTTATTGCCTTAACAATGTATTGCATAATAAAGCCTTTGAGCACTCATGGAGTTATACAGCTTTTAAATTAGTGATTTAGTCTGTGGTTTAGAGCCATAGACAGGTATCCATGCAATAGAATTATCATGTAAGGCTGGCACTTTTAAGGGATCATGGAACAAATTGTTCAGTAAAACTTATAGTAGCAGTTTGTAGCTACAACTAGTTCAGACAAATGTTATGACATCATAATAAAAGGAATGTCAAATTAAGAGATGAATATATTCCCGCTGGCACCTAGACGGAAAAAATTGCCTATGCTTTTGAGATCAAACAAGTGGTATTTTCCAAACAGGAACAGACAAAGTGAGAGATTTCCATCCACCTTCCTAAAGCAAACACAAGGACTACAGACCACCCATTAGCATTGCATGTTGTGAGACCACAGGGATAGCTAAACAGTGTAGATATATCCTATGGCAAACACAACTCTGTCAGTGAATTATTCTGTTTAAAGATGTTGCTTAGGGCTATGGATAGGTGGATATGACAAGTGGAATAATCACTTTTAATCGTTAAAAAGTGATAAAATTAGTTACCATTGCTCATCGGCAGTTTGAAATATAATTGTTGCCTGCATTTACCTAGCAATTACTAAGGATTTTGGTTATATGCAAATATAGATTTAAAGTCAAGTGTCCCATGAACGTACAATTAATTCAACTTAGAGTCTCTTTAACAACATAAAGGTTCATTTGCATGTAGGATGAAGCATTGGGCTTTTTCTTTGCTTTGTTTGTCATCGCTGACTGTTGAGTAAGGTTCTCAATCACAAGCTAAGCTAAGGTCATGCTACCAGATCTGTAGAGGTAGAGATTGTTATGTTGCTCTGTTAATATACTGTATATTGATGTAAGAATTGGGGATGGAATGCCAAAGCTCCAATTTCAAAATTCATGTTGTACAAGGTGTTCCTTGTGAAAACGAGTGAAAACTAATATCTAGGACTGTCTGAACTACACTGTAAAAGGTCTCTGAACATCCTTAAAGTTAAATTAGTCAATAGCTTTGTAATGTCAGGCAACAAAACAACTTTTAAGAAATAAACATTTGATTCTATTAAAGGAATGCTTTGCCATCACACATTAACTCCAAAATGCTACAGCTATTGTACCAACCAACTGACCAATAGGCTGATGCTTTGGATCTGTGATTACTCAATCACTCCGTTGGACAAGTCTTATTATTACAGCCAATCCACAAGTGATCTTTAGATAAAGGATAACCATATAACTAAAGAATATAGAAAGAAATGTTTGGATCTGTGCTGATTTTAAAAGGGGTCATGTCAGGTGAGCATCCATTTTACAATATCTTTCCCTGGCCAAGATAGAGATGTATATGTGGTGTATGTGGCAAATTATCGCTCTCTCTCATTCTTTTTTATAACAGCAAATCTTATCAATCTTCAACCCCTCTATTTCAAAAAAAATGTTGATCATTCGCACAATATTTATAAATTTAGCAAATAATGGTGTTGTCCCCTCCGAGATTAAAGTGTGGATAAATGCGTCTGTATAACGTAAAATAATTTTGCACTAAAATAGCCAACAATGTAACACTAGATACACATTTATTATTGTGCATTTTACTGTTAATATAACATAATTATAAAATATCTATTGAGCACAGAGGTCCTTGTGTACAAAACCCTATCTCTTATGAGTCAGTGGGAGCTATGTTGACATGAATGGTCCATTGCTGTAGAGTGCAGACTGGAAACATTTAATGTATTCTGTGTCTCGTAGAACACAAGCGCCTTTCTCTACCGAACATAAAGCTGCAATTATACAAAAAATAGAATTTAGTACTGTCAACAATGTTTTGGGATTTTTAAGACACTATATTTTATTCTTCTTAGACTTTTTTTGTCAAAGAAGCCTAATATTAGTAACTGGGTTCACAATGAAAACTATTAACCTAGAGCCATGACTTCATATCGCGTTGCTTGTATTGGCAAACACATGGAATATTTTATTATTTTGTTTTTGGGACACAAAAATGTTTCAGGAAAATGGTATCAGAATCACATTTTTAAAAAGGCAATGAAATATCAGATAATAGTTTTTATAGTGCACAAATACGCTATGCTCTCAATAACAACTGGATACATAAAAAAATAACAGATATGACCAGCCCTGAGAATAAGCTATATTTTATATTTTATGATGTATTGCACAGTAAATCCCCTTCACATCGTCTTAATAATATCTTTGCGTAGTCAGTAAGTAATTTTTGTTATAACAACTTATCCATAGTCACCAAATTTGTAGTTATACAGGTATACCCCACATCAGCGTACACAATAGGTCCAGAACATGTATGTAAAACGAAGATATGTACTTAAAGTGAAACACTACCTTTTTTCACTTATCTTCAGATAATTTCCACCGCAAAACATGGAGTGCTCAAAAGGCACAAAAGACACTCAAAAGAGGAACCGATGGACTGGCATCATGCTGTTATTTGTCCATTCTCATCCTTACTCAAGAAGGTCCTTAAAGCGAGGTTTGCTGTCATTTATTATCAACATTGAAGTTTCAGCTGGAAAGATGGAGTGATTCTTCAGCAAGTGATGTATGTTTGTTTTCGACAGTTTGACCAACAAATCACCAGGTGAGTAATATATAAGACAAACAATCATGGTAAAATCAAGTCCATCGAATCACAAGCCGGAGTAAGCAGTAAGATATTGAATTAATCAGTTGAACACTTTCATAACAAATCATAAATTGTAACAGGGATTTGTTCACTACATGGCATCTCGTGAACTGCGGGAGAACATTAATGACCACTATGATTCTCATCGATTAAACATACAGCCAAACAGATAGCAGGTAAAGCAGTGACATGCTCCATGATAACATAGAAGGAGCCAAAAGTGCCAACATTGATTCTGGGAGCTAAAATATGTGACCTGGCTACGCTACAAAAATTAAACCACCAGTGACAACATCTCAGTGGAGAATGTTTGTAGAAAGCTGCAGCAAACAATAAGGCATAAATACTTAGAAGAGGAAATAATTGTTCTTCTTGGACAAGGTTGAAGAAGTGTTAATGCGTAGGCATTTTTTTTACAAACAAACATGAACAAAGAGACTGCTGTAGTCGCAGAAGAAGAAACTCCTTCTGCAAATGTGACATCCAGTGGTAAGAAGGAAAAGCAGGAACATGGCATCAAGTAAGATGAGTTTAGGCTTCTGCAAGACATGAGACCTGGATAAAATAGTGTGTTACAACATGAACATAAATTAATAAGCAATTTTTCCTATTCATTCCCTAGCTAGAGTAATTATTTTATGATTACTTTGTATTAAGCAATTTGCATTAAGGTACAATGCTTAATTGTGAAATGCATATGTAAATTAAAGATCCGCTGGGACATCATCCATGCAAAATCTAAGGCCTTTTTGGTGGAATATTTATGATAATTTCTAATATTGCTTCTGAGATGGCCAGTGGACCCAAGCCTTATACAAGTTCTCAAATCCAGTAAATTACCAGCTTTATGACTATGGCCACCATGGGGCACTGACTCCACATATAATAATAGTAATAATTAGACTTTTCTTCCAGTTCTGCTGGTCCGGTGTTTGAAAATACTATTTTTTTTTTAAACTTTTTCTCCACTTGTAACTTACAAAAGATGACAATTATTATGGCATTAACAGCACATCTGCTTTCTTTAATGAGACCAGATAGATTTCTTTGATGTGTCTTGTTTTTGCTGCATGCAGTCTACATTCTAGTATTAGCACATAATTAATAGAAGGCACTAATACAACTAACATCTGCATTGCATCAGCTATTAAAATGGACTCAGTGAGCACAATGTAAGGTCATTAACTCACCATGTGCCACAGATTGAACAACCTTTGCCGATATGTTCCTGGTCGAGTGACTGACAAATTACTTGCACGTTTGTATTTTGGGTTATTGGTTCTCTTCAAAAATGTTACACTATATTTATCTCTGTTCTACACGAGAAGGTTTGCAGGTGAAGGATAAAGGTGTATTTCCTGCAACTCGGCTATATGTTCTTGTTTACTCATCCGCATGCATGAAATACCAGTGAGCAAATGGAGAACCTAAGCCTAGACAGTATAAACTGGAAGCCCAAAATGACTTGTCCCTGTTCTGCATTCCCCCTTTTCCATCACCATCTTTGCTACACCAAGCAAAGTGTCTGAGGCTCATGGGTTAGAAGTGGGAAAGAACCTTAACCCTGGCAATCCTTACTCCGATCCAGTTGAAAAAACTGCATAGGCAAGAGATTCTACAATTTACAGAACTAACCCATGTCCCTCTGATATTGGCTTTAAGATACTACGTTAAAGAGTCTACAAATTAAAGCAGCCCATATTTGGCACATGTCGAATGTCCTAACGTCCTTAAGAAAAAACTCTAGGAGCCCAACAAAGCACAAAAAATAGTTTGACAGGCCTAGACTAGGCATATGTTGTATAGCCTAAGTGGCACCTGGGCTTTAATCTGTTGTTACTATTATCAGTAAAACAACCTTGCTGCAAAACATTTAACCCCTTAATGACAAAGCCTGTACATGTACGGGCTCAAAATGCATTGTTTTCAATGGGTTTAGGGACCACCCATTTTCCTTAAGGGGTTAAAGAATTAGATTTTTAACGCAAGGTTTGTGCTATAGAACTTATGAATATACACACCGATCAGCCATAACATTAAGACCACAAAATATTGTGTAGGTCCTCCTTTTGCTGTCAAAGCAGCCCTGACCCATGGAAGCATGGGCTCCACTAGACCTCTGAAGGTGTGCTGTGGTATCTGGCACCAAGATGTTAGCAGCAGATCCTTTATGTCCTGTAAGTGGCAAGGTGGGGTCTCCATGGATGCATCCTGGTGCCATGTGTTCTCCAGGTCAGCAACGTCCACACATCCGGCCATCCACGTGATGTAAAATAAAACGTGATTCATCAGCTTGACTGGTCTTTGCGTACACAGCCCCATACGCAAAAAACTGAGCTGCACTGTGTGTTCTGGCACATTTTTATCAGAACCAGCTTTAACTTTTTTCAGCAATTTGAGCTCCAGTAGCTTGTCTGTTGGATTTGACCACACAGGCCAGCCTTCACCCCCCATGTGTATCAATGAGCATTGGCCGCCCATGACCCTGTCGCCGGTTCACTACCACTTTTGATAGGCACTGACCACTGCTGTCTAACCATTGGAATTTGGCTCTTCTCAAAGTTGCTCAGATCTTTATGCTTGCCGGTTTTTCCTGCTTCTAACACATCAACTTTGAGGACCAAATGTTCACCTGCTGCCTAATATTTCCTACCCACTGACAGGTGCCATGATAACAAGATTACCAGTGTTATTCTCTTCACCTGTCACTGATCATAATGTTATGGCTGATTGGTGTATTTTAATCTCTTATTATATTTTACAATTCTCTCTATGAAGGACCCCGATACATGGTAGAAAAAGGAATTCTTAGGATGGGCAGATGGACACATCAGCTGGTTACTTGTGATAATCTGGAACTTTCTGGCGCCAAATCAAAGCACATAAACTCTTGAGTTCCAGTGTTTATGCTGATGAATAACCCACTAATGTTCTCTTCTTCTGAAAGCAAGAATTATGCCATTGCTATAACCTTTTGAATAAGAGTTGAGTCCTTACAGAACATAAGTCCAAGGTTGTCCATGTACACACAAACACTTTATTTCCATGGACACAGAAAAAAGGCGTGTGTGTTATTTCCTTTAATAGAAAGCTATTCTGCATAAGCCTGATGCAGGAATTTCTCATCAATGCACCTGTACGTGAAAATGACATCGACAATGTTTCCTGCACCATCAATCAGTGGGACCTAACAACAGCTCAGCTTGAAAGCAAAGGTGAAACAAAATACGAAAATTGCAGAGAGGCAGAGAAGGAGTCGGCTATCCAAGGGCTCCAACTGAAATCCCATCTTTAGTATAGAATTTCTGGTACATTTTCATGTTTTGATCAGCTGACTTTGGTTCTGCATTATCATTGGCTTCTTGGTTTAAAGACTAAATAATGATGTAACTAGAGTGTGTGGGAACCAGAATAGTGTGACAGATACCATTCTCCCAAGTCAGTCACTAGACCTGGATCCTAATTCTGCAGGCTAGCTTCAATCTGTTACTGGCTCTTAGGAAATTTGAACTTTTGCAAGGGTACAGAGTATCTGGCATCACTCGCAGTTAACATGTTTTATAAAACGGAACGCTATTACAGAAAAATCCACAATTAAGTGCTTAAATCAATTAAAACACAATTAAATACTTAAGGATTTTTTAATCAACCTTTCATTTATTGGGTTTACTTTAAGTAAATTCAGATCATTTAGTTGTAAGTGCATGCAAATGTAATGCTGGTCATTGAAGTACTTAAAAAGCGCTTACTTTGTGGCACATTGTCTCAATATAGGAATTTAAACATGTGTATGATATCCATATTTAATCTGATTAACATAAAATTTTGTACGATATAGTTCATCCATAGTAAAATCATTTTACACAACACGTGCCCATGTTGCGTTTATTAACGAGGCAACAAAGCTGGAAAAGTCAAAGCTACAATGTTACAGAATGGTTAGTGGATGATTGATGAACTAGCCTACCAGAAGAGATGGAAGAAACAAAACTGGCTAATATATGTAATAGCCTCTGGGTACAAAAATATACAAAAAAAAATATTGGGGTAACAGGTCCATGTTTAGTGGGTAGTAGAATAAGGAGGCTAGTAAGGCCTCCTTATTCCACTACCCACTGTGCATAGACTTACTCTACACACAAATCTTAGGTACAACACATTAGACACACCATTCCAATATCCTCAACCATTCGCCTTAAAATGCCAATAATGGTATTTTGGGTTGGCTAGACCAGTACATTCCACAGGATATAGTTACATTCTATAGAATTTTTTAGAATACTTGTATCCTTTAGCAATCATATAATTCATTACGAAACACTAGGGCACTTCTCTCTATAGCAAATCTAAGCACTTGTTTAACGGCCATTCGCTGAGAATGCAGGTTTTTATTCATAATATGTGTATTGAGAGTGGATTTGCATTGCGCCTGATTGATTGAGACTTCAAATTCCTGTATGCTTTTCTTTGCTTTTTGGCAACTAATTTGACTGTTATGTTGTGTGTAAGCATTGTGAGAATGTGCCTTGTTATTTTATGATGTTTTATCTGTTTGTCTCCCCTCAAAGGCACTTCCAAAATAAAATATGTACAGTATGATAAAATGACATTCATGTGGCAGATACTGAGAGGGTGGTAGATAGTTGGAACAGCCTAACAGCAGAAGTGTTAACACAAGCAGAAGAGCTACCAGACTTGCACAATGTACACCACCTAGTCAATGTTGAGTTTTATTCATGTGTAGATTGTGGGTTGCTCTGTTTTTCTTCCTTACTAAACTGTTACTTTGTTTAATGTTTCTCAATCTGTTTTTCCTTCCAGCTACGTGATGAACACAAAGTCACATTTTTGCAACGAGCATCGGTGCTTTTACAATTTGCCCGTCATATATTTGTAAAATGAAGAGGAAATGAGAAGTAGATAGCAAAGACCTCTGATGTCCGTAGGATAATGTGGGTTATCTGATGAAAAGACGCCAAATTAGCCAATTGCAAATAGTTTATTGAAGCATCAATGTGTCCAAAGCAACATTTAATCATGCCATATTCATAAGTTTAAAAACACCATGAATGAAATCTATACGCTAAGTTCTATTTTTCTTTAAATGTTAATATGGTGATGAAGTTGGCTGATGATTCAGCTATAAGTGAATTGTATTGTGAGTTGGAGACCATACAGACCTATACAACTGTATGTGTTACTCTTTTGGACACACAATAAACCATATCTAATTGGCATGCTGGTATTACTAGATCTGGTTGTCTGCAATAAAGAAGGACCTTATTTTTTGTTCTCTTAATTAAAATATTTAAACATTTGTTGTTGTTAGACATGACAGTTCATTTAGCCTGCACCATTATGATATGGGTCTATCGCATGTCTTATGTACATATTTGCATCTTCCTTTGTATACTTCCCAAATGTATCTGGACATTACATGTATGTAACCAGTCAGAAATCTATTAATACCATAGATGCGACCATCACATGTATGGCTATAAAAACAACACATGTAATATATGCTGAGATAGATGTTAGAACTTCAACTTCATTTTGTGGGTTTTAAATAGCTATGTGCAAAGAAAACTGAATAATGCGAATATCCATGCAGAACAAATACTTTTGGGCAATAGTGTGCAAAAATGGGCTTCACGCAGAAAACTTCACGCAAGGAAAGCTAATATAGATCTATGGGGTAAATGTTTCACCCACAGAGTACCATGACATGATTGTACCTGCATTTTCTAAATATAGAGAATATATATATGATATATATATATATGGAGCAAACGTCTATAAACAGTCAATGTTAGCTGAAGTCATGCAAGCATTGTAAGTACAAGCTGCCAATATTTTTATTCTTATCCCCATATTTTAAATAAAAACATAGAGATAATAGGTAAAGATACCTTAGCTGGATGTTTTTATCTATGTATTTGCTAGAAATTGCCTACTAATGTAAATTATAAGTGAAATTTCTTGCTTTTATTGCATAAGATAATAATATAATTCTATTTATTTTTAAAATACAAATCTTTTCTGTTGATTGTGACCAAATGGTAAGCATATATATGTAGATGAAAGGGGAGTTACAGATATAGACAGCTGAGGGCCCCATGTTTCAGGTTGCTATAGATAACTATCATTAAGAACAAACCAATCTCGTTCCCGGGATCAAAAATACCCTTATTATTACCCTACCCTAAAACATCACTTTTATTAATATGTTTGTTAAAAGGTATAACCAAAAAAAAGATGTTTAAAACCATGAAATACCATGAAAGGTATACGTCACTGTAACATGAGGTCGTATAACACTAATAATAACAAATCATATATACTGTTGATGGCTGCACTCCTAACAACAGAAATAATTGAATTATGACCAGTGACACAGGCTTATTAAAAACTCAGACAAATAGCCCCCCTGACATGTTTCGCTCCTCAGAGCTTCATCAGAGGTCTGGGCTAATGAAGCTCTGAGGAGCGAAACATGTCAGGGGGGCTATTTGTCTGAGTTTTTAATAAGCTCCACTCCCCCCAACCTGACACCCAGTCACGATGGGCAGGAGTGACAATTGTAGTGCCATGTCACCAAACAGGTAGCAGGGAATCCCCAGCAAACTAAAGACCAGTAAGTCTTACATCAGTACTTGGGAAATTAATGGAAACCATGCTAAATGTTAGGATTGTCAAGTATGTGGAAATAAAATGGTTTGTATGAGCAGACATAGTGTGGGTTTACTACAGGAAGACCTTGTCAAACTAATTGAATTATTTTTTTTTACTGGGTAACTAAAATAATAGACCAGGGAGGAGCAGTAGATATTCAGTAAGGCGTTTGACACTGTCTCCATAGAAAACTTATAAATAAATTGCAGCCTTTGGGTTTGGATGTCAGAATAGTTGAATGGATAATGCAATTGTTGAGTAACAGGAGACAGAATGTTATGGTAAATGGTATATATTCAGAGGAAGGACTTGTTACTAGTAGGATACCTCAGGGATCAGTATTGGGACCCTTACTTCTTAATACTTTTATTAGTGATGTTACAGAAGGTCTTAATAATGAGGAATGTATTTTTGAAGATTATATAACAGTCTGAAACAGAGAAGACCTTCCTGAGGGAACAAGTCAAATGGCAAATTATTTAAGTAACTTGGAAGAATGGTCGAGAGCTTGGCAAGGCTAATCCCAAGGTAGAAAATAGTATTGGGGGCACTGTTCTGCCAGTGACAAAGGAAGAGGAGGACTTAATTAAGAAAGGGGAAAATGATTTCTTAAAGATAACTTAAAGGTAAGCAGACAATACAAAAAACTGCAAGAAAAAGCAAACATAGTGCTAGGTTGAATAACGAGAGGCACTGATAGCAGGAAACGGGAGATAATTCTGCCACTTTACAGTCTCTGACCTGGCCTCACATAGAGTATTATGTACCGTTCTAGAGACCCCATCTCCAGAAGGATATTAGCAGATTGAAGAGAGTTCAGAGGAGGGGCAGAGGCCTACCAGGTCAATGTCTGGCTTAGCATATAGTGATGGGGGTTACACTGTACCACCATGAATGTCTGGCTCAGTATATAGCGATTGGAGTGGTGCTGTTATTTATTGAAACTTATTTAATTTATTTATAAGTTAATATTTTTTTTCAGATTTCTATTTTGTTTCCAGTTGACATACAGTTTACAAATTTGTGAACTATTATTCTTGTCAACATTTTTTTGTGTCTTTACATTTTTAAGTGAGGTTGCCGTATACATGATCTGCCCCATGTGCCAAATACTCTAGTACGCCCCTGCTGCGCCATTACAGTTATATGTGCTTACAAATATGAGATGTTTCCATGTAGCTCCAAAATTAGTGTTCACGTCTCGCATAAACTTATTCCTGCCATTGTGTTCAACTGATTAGATCCAATTATGGACGAGAAGGTATTAATGTTGTTCATAATCTGAATCCTTCTCTCAGCTGTCATGCTCAAATACTTGAACGGTACAAACCAAGCACACCCTGTAATGCCTCAGCTGAGAAGATTACGGTTACCATGATTACTGATTAGATGGTAACAAGAAACATAAATGTAAAGGTTCCTATTTTGTAAAAAAAACATTTACTTGAAACACTGGAAATATTGAGTGGGTAAGTTACTTACATGCATATTTACATAAAAGAGAGTAGAACACCTCTAAATGCCCAGAGGTAGTGACTGTCCTACAAGCCAAAGGTTTCCTCCACAGGGGATTTTTCCTCTCCTGAGTGCTGAAGGATGGCTCACTGTGAGTCTAGAAGCAGCTGTAACTATAGACAATTTTAAGGCTCAAGCAGTCATAATAATTGTGAAAGTAAAATATGTAATCAAACGTGAGTTAAACTTAATTTCATCACAGTGGTTATCATATTGATTCAAGGACTTTAATATTTAGTCAGTTTATTCTTAAGTGTTATTGGAGCTGCAAACTTTGTAAGCTCTCTCTATGTGTTCACAGCTTCTCTTTTGGTTCATTCAATCATTGGGACATAACAATATATTTATATGAGCTGTCACTAGCGGATTGTTGTTGCGTGATCCCTTTCTCATTCAGACACGTGAACAGCAGCAGAGCCAACTCTGACAGACTGACTCTTGTGGGTTATTTGGAGTGTGTGCATGATGAAGTGAACCAAATGAAATACTGAGACAATGAGAGACAAATCAAATAGAGGGCTCTAAAGTGGGAAACGTAATAGGAAACAGAAAAATATGATGGGGAGGCAAGCTCATTCTTTTTGCAATAAGGCCGAGATGTACATCTAGGGTGTGTTTGTTCCGCTATGCAGGGAAAATTTGCTTCACATTTCAGATTATTTGGGCAGGATCACACTAATATGATGATGACACAAGAGAGATAAAACCTGAGATGCTACCAAGCAGGGATGCATCATAGTACAGGATATGAAGTGGCTATGTCTGTTTTTAGTTCAGCATCTTATTTCTGTTTTTCTATATATATGTCTCCTCAAATACCTTAATACATCCAACCTTTTCTAAAACACGTCTTTTTCTTTATTAAAATGATCTCCTAAGACATTATTTATCTCTTTATCAGTCTGAAGAATAAAATACTAACGTCAAATAATCAAAATAAAAAATAACATCACAAACATACTTTTATTCAATTTTTTTCACAAGTATCTTTATAAATTATGTAATATTGATGAGATAAAATGATGGAGACAGAGGAGCGGTTTGAAAATCTAGTAAAGAGCCTTTTATTTTCTGTCAATATTGGTATTGTGTCAAAAGTGGCATCGTCGGTTCCTTTTCACCTGCATTTCTAATGCTGTTGCTGTTCAGTAGCCTCCAGCCATTTCACATGATCATTGACTTGGTACATGTTCTGCTTATGTTCAACTATAAGAAAAAGCTAGGGTAACATCTTGCTGTACTAAATGTTGCATGCAAAGGGGTTTAATGCATATGATACCCAGTGTATCAGCAACAGATCTTGAGCCTTACAGCTATTCAAGCTCCTCTGAGACCATTTATCAAACATTAATGGGGATTAGTGTTAGACCTGGTGTAAACATAGCAAACAATCCGCTGAAAGTGTATACTCATATTTCCATAGGTTATGAGGTAAGCAGATCCATTAGTAAGGAGAGTTACTGGAAGGTATTGTCTGTTTAATTACTATTTGGACTGGAATTAAGAACGCACAGGTTCATGTCTATGTCTAAGCAGATGATTCAAACTCATGTTTATGGTTAGTATGAAGCCTGAGTTCAAATTCTGTATTACATGTTTCAGTTTAACTCATGAAATAAATGATGTGCATTTAGACATAATGCATTATGAGTAACATTCTGTATTCTACAAATTAGCCATTTTGTCAAGGTGATTGCAATGGAGGATATATTTTGGATATATGGCAGATTAGAAATCTATTAAGTATTTTTGGCCCTATAATTAAAGTTCTTTGTAGATTAAGTGCTGATTTCATTAGTTTCAGGTAGTATGTCTGTCTATTTCCTAGGCCTACTATTAAAAAATGTGCATGGCAATATACTTTCAATCCATTAATTAGAGATTTGATCATTTCTTAAATCACAGCAACTGTGCTGGAAATATAAATAAGGCAGGGTCTCTCTAGGCAATAAGGTCACTTGATCAAGATAGACCATTATATATCAATAAAACTATCTAAATTCAGTTAAGAAAATAGTTGAACATACAAAAACCAAAATGAAAAAGAAAAGACATGTTCTGTTGAAAACCAACCTTGTCCTGAGTCAAAAACACTTTGATTTTGTATCTAAGGGCATTCAAAAAGAGTTAGTTTACTGTTAATGCTGGGTTCATTTAATACTAGATAAATATGGTTATTGTAATAAAATGATTACTTTTTTACAACATTTGGCAAAGTCAATTAAATGAAAACTAATCCTAATTGTTAAAAAAAACACATTTTTCTTTCTTGGATAAAAGCAAAATGTTCATTCCTACACCTTTTAATGCAACAGCTGGAAGTGCTAAAGCCATACAAGTGGACATTAAATCTTTCAAACCTGTGTTCAAATCACAGAAACAGCTGTACCAATCACTTTAGGAGGATTGAGAAAGTTCTAAATCTGTTAACATGTTCTTGCGCAGTTAGATGTTTAAAGATTCTGCCATTAGGACACGTGTAAAGCCATTTTAATATAAAGGCTAATGTCCTGAAGGTATTTCAGAGAGTCTGTAAAGAGTAAATGTGGACCAGCACAGTCTTAAATAAATCCAGATATGAGTGGATTTGCTTGGAAGAGCATTCAATAAACACACCATACATCATAGCTAGGCAACCTTGCACGGACTTGAGCTAGGCCTGAACCCAACATATGGCTCAGCTGAGTAGTGAAGGTGAAAGGAACCAATCGGCCCATCTAATCTTCCCTCCTTTTTCTTAACCTTTAACATTTGTGTACGGATATGCAAAGGACTTTCACATTGAACTTTGGTTCTGGTCTGGCTCACTTCCAGGACTCGAATACTTAGCTAGGGTATCCAGGTTGCTAGCAGATTCATAAATCAGATGACACTGGAGTTTGTTTAGGACCAAGCACAGTGACATTAAGGGATGTGAATAAAATGAGCATGGTATAGCTTAAGCAATATATTGACACAATATATTGTTTAGTGCTTTGCCTTTGACAGGTGGACTTTAAGACCTTTAAAGTCTTGTGGTGTTTTTGCCTGGCATAATATTTATTTTATACTATATCTTTCACCTGAAGCAGCCTTTAGATGTAACTATACAAATAGGCTGGTGTTATGATCCACATGCTTGTATGCCCTTGGGGTATACAATGTGCTGTAGTCCCATTATAGTTAATTTCACACCCTTCTGTTTCCTTTCAAAACACATATGATATATTCCAGAAATACAGAAGTATATTTAATTGCCCTCTATTGCTAGTCAGTTGTGGTTATCCTACCTTTTTAGAAATTATCCATTCCAGAAGGGTTTATGCATAGTGAGTCATATACCACCCACTTTAGAATGAATAGCCAATTCAGAATGTAACTCATCAAAATGCCTTTTCAACACATCTTTCACCTTCACCATGTTTTTAAGTTTCACTGGGAAAAGTACCCAGGGAACAGTTAAGAATATGCAGAATTTTCAAAAAGGGAAACAGTCACCTAACAAGGTTATAAATATAGTTGGGGTTTTTTTGCTCAACTTATTAATTTAATAGTATTATTAATAAAAGGTTAAAAAGAGACACATTGCCATGTTGGGATATAGTGAACATATACATATACATATACTGTATGTACCTTATACAACTATCAAATAAGGTCTATAATCAAAAAGGTATCTGATCAGCTCATCCAAGGCTCCCAGAGAGACTGCTTATTACCATATTAACCAAAGAGAAAATTGAGCTTTTATACCTGATGCCTTTTATTGGGCCAACATTGGGCCAAAAGTTACAAAATATTTCAAACCTCAGAGGTCTCTTGTAGATGTTTCCATCTGATAAAAAGATCTATGAGGAACCAAAAGCTTGTGTAACTTTACATTTTTTATATGTTTGCCCATTAAAAGGTATCAACTTTAACCCCTTCAATCCCGGGGGTTTTTGGTACCTCAAGTCCCAGAGCAATTTTGCCATTTTTGCGGTATGTCAGTTTAGCGATTATTCTCCTTTCCTGTGAATAGTGTACCCATGTAAACCATATATTGTTTTTTCAAGGAGAGATAGAGCTTTCTTTTGATACGCATCGTTGGAGTGATTAGCTGAAAACTTAGATGAGAGAAAATTTAGTAAAAAACTAGGCGACAATTATAAAAAAAAATAATAATAATATTTTTTTTTAATTTCCCTCTTGAATCCTCACAAGTTCAATCAATCTCAGGTGTCCTATATTTCAGAAAACCTAATTTATTAGATGTTCCATACTTTAACCAGACCAGGCAGGCATTACTATAAGGTGTACATTTTTTTGTGTAATTTTTATGCCTATGGCTTAACGGGTTTTGGGGTGGTGAACAGGGGCAGGAGGGTTATACTGGCTAGCTGTTATGCTAGAGCAATGGGATGTAAGGTTTTTAATTATTTTGTTTTATCTTTTTTTATATATTTTTTACACAAAAATGGTTAGAGGTCCTCATAGGGACCTTCTGAACATGCCAGTGATGTCACAATGACATCACAGCTCACATTATTATTTTTTTATTATTATTTATATTTTAAATGAATTAACTTTTTTTTTCTGCTTCTCCGTTTCTGGACGGGAGGGGGGTGAGAGACATGGTTTCTCACTCCCCTCCCCACGATCCCCCTGCACCGATCACACTGTGATCTCTATGCAGATCCTCAAAGACGCGCATAGAGATCACAGCGTCTGTGTCTCATCAGAGGACAGGATATCCCCTGCCGGGAGCTGTTACACCAGATTGGACAGCAGAAAGCTGTCAGTGGGGAGTCCAGGCTGTCAAACGACAGCCTGATCTCCCGTGCAGTGGCAGGGATGTGTCCCTGACGCTTCAAGAAGGGCTGGACGTACCGGTACGTCCATAGGGGTTTCTTAAGAGGTGTTTTTTGGATGTCCCGGTACGTCCATAGGGGATTGAATGAGTTAACAGAGAGACTACACGAATCAGTGCATCTCTGAAAATGTTATCATATGATATTTTGCATCCAACTCCACATATATAGTATTTTTAGACTGAACTCCAGTTGTTAGCGTTTACAATTCTTAACTGAACTAAAATTAATTAAATCACATTAATGCAAAGTTAGAAAAGGCACAACGGAAAAGCATTTTGGAAGTGAAAGAGTAAAGGAAAAGTTGTAAAAGGATAACTAGTGCTGGCTTCATATCTAATGGAAAGGCAGATGTTGTGTTACCAGTAAAGACAGTGCACCACACCTGCTAATTGATTTATTTGTAGTTACAGCCTCCGTCTTCTCATGAACAGAGGCTTTAGGATGAAGGGCAATGGGCTGGAACACGAGAAAGAAAATGAGAGCCAGCTAAGTGATGAGATCCATAATTACACCGTCTTAAGAAGCTCTTCTCTAAGCAATTAGGTAGCCCAGATGACCTCACAGCTCAGCCAGAGTTTTTTAATTGCCTACAGCTATTAAATGTCAATAGCTCCCTTGAATTTATTTTAGTTTATTTTGTTTATTTAGCTGGGTTTGCTCTACATTTAAATAGAGAAAATTTGATTATTGCAAGTGGCATCTAATTTTCAGACCTCTTTATCACAACACTAGGTAGGTTTATGGTCCATTGACTGCTGTATATATATATGTATTATAATTATTATTTATTGTTTTATATAGCGACAATCTAATTCCGTAGCGCTGTACAATGGGTGGACAGGACATAACAAGGAGTTTGTAACATAACAAATTGAGGAGGACCCCACTCAAACGAGCTTACAATCTAGAGGGATATTTGTTCAAACTTCCTCTATGAAGGACACATTTTCTAAACAGATGTTTTATGTATTATGTAAAATGTGTGGTTTGTATTTTATGTTGTATATCTTGTGAGCTTTGTAGTTTCTGCTTATATTTATTACAGTGAGAAATAACGCGAATGGGATTTAAATATGTAACTGGACACTGAATTGGTTTCATTCATGTTGCAAATTTTCAATGTGTTTGCATGTTTCTGTACTATGTAAATAGGTGTTTATGTGTATTATGAGCTTGTGTGTATTGTGGTATTCGGTTCTCTTACATTAGCATGTCTAAATATTATCTAAAAAATCTGAGAACATTTACATATGTGTATATATATATATATAATTTGAATTTTATACATAGAGTATAAATGCTAAGATATCAATATCAATATTCAATATAAAATGACTATACTATATTATATATTGTATTATACTATTATTTATATATAATTAGCTTTTGTGGAATTTTATACTATTAAAAGGCAAATATGGCCAAGATAATTTTGAAGTGATCTATAAGATTTCCACTGAAAAAGGGCATTTGTTTTTTCTTTGTTGTTTAGAATAAAAATTAAGGGGTCTAGCAGGTAAAAATCAGAGCACGTATATGAAATGCGTTATAGATGGATAAGATGTATGCTGACTACTCCTCTGCTATAAACCTCTCTGGCTATTTACAACACACTCTACAAATATCTAAAGCTCACCAACTGAACGGATGACCCTGTGGAGTCAACAGCAGGACATTTAAACCACTTGGAAGGTGTATGTGATCTATGATAAAAAACAAGATCATCTACAATGTGTTTTAACCATGTATATATTATAGCAAGAAGCATCAGATGTCTAAATAAAGGCAACAAACTGAGCCTTGTACGAGATTCTGTTCCAATGTTTCAGTGGTGTACACCTTTGGACCAGGGACGTAACTAGAAACTTCAGGGCCCCGGTGCGAGAATCTGTTAAAGGCCCCCACCCCCAACTCATCTCCCCTCTTCCTCCCTAACCCCCCTTCTCAGGATCTCCCCTCTCC